>AYEL01086266.1:0-58251 GCA_000484575.1 Olivierus martensii
GTTTAATAGTTATTTAAACACCCGTCGAGAGCAGTTAGGATTTTAAGTTTTTAGTTTTATTTTGTATAGTCATCTGTTTGACAACTTCCATAATTCATAAACTGCTATTAAGACTACAAAGTTTTAAATAAAAAAACATATATACAGATATCCCTCCTATAACAACAAGGTTTCGCTCTAACATAATTTGAAAATTGCGGAAACCCTCATATAACACAATATTTCTACAACACGATTTTTACATAACAAATTTAGAAAATTACGTTTATGCTCCTATAACACAAAAAATTTTCATTAATTTTTGTAAATCCATACTAGGGACACACAATACCTACACAAAATGCAATCATTGGGAAATACTTTACTAAAATTACTCATAAATGCAATTTTGCTAGTTTGCCGGGAGATGGACGATATGTAATCTATTTTTGATTTCAATTTGAAACTGAGTTAATTGGCAACCATTGAGTATTTTGTGTTCTAAACATTCAGTTCTTGGATAAAATATGTGTTTTATTCTTCAATAGTGGAATGTGAAAGAGAAGAAATTTTTTTATTTATATTTTTTATTTTTTATTTTTTGGTATATCTTAAAGAACAATTATTTTCTAGTGGGTTATTGTGGGTTAGATTACAAATTTTTAAAGAGAGCAGAAGATAAACAAATTTTAAATGCATAAAACAGTTGATATTGTTAAAAAAAAAATGTTTTTGTTTTAATGAAACAATAAGGAAGATATAATTATTAAATGAATTTATATAGTCTTACATATATATATTTTTTCCTTTATGTTTTGTGTTTGTGAAGAGGTTAACTCTGACCTATCCTGTTTATTATTTTATTATGCTCTTTTATTATTTATCGTTATTTTCAATATTATCTAACGTATTATATTTTAGTTTAACAGTTGACTTACTTCCACGTTCTCAGTCTCAGTAGTTAGTAATCATGTGTTTACGGAATGGACATCTGTCTTCCGAACGAGCTTTCCCGGCTAATGATATCATCTCGTCTAAATAAGTTTTACCACTGCTCCGATATGAGAATATAAGAATGATCTTTTATCGATGTTCTGTTCGGTTTATAATTAAATTGTAAAGAGGATGACATGAATTGATTACTCTGTAAACTAATCAAATCTGATATTGTGACGCGACTTATGCAAATGAGCCGAGATCGGGATTGTAAGTCACGAAGTATAAAAATGAACTTGTTGCATGAATTTATGTAAATGAAGCAACACGGGACTAAGTTGCTTCATATAATAGCTTACATAGCCAACGACACAGCGAGGTGTTGTATTGAACTAGAACTGGAATAGTGACATTCAAATTTTTTGTAAAGATTGACAATTGCTTGAAGTTTGTATCGTTGGTGGAGGTATTAGAATTAGTTAGTATTTAAGATTATATTTCTTGTGAATAATTGGATTTTTGGATATTTGAATTTCGATTAAATAAGTTTTGTTGGTTATTTGAATCTGTTTTATTATAGTTTAAATAAAGCTTTAATTAACACTTTTTGTAAGTGTTTTGATTCTAATAAATTTATATTTTTGTTATTTAACTTGTTCTGAGAATTTATTCAATTTATTAGCATAAGTTTCTAACATTGTTTTTGTCATTCTAGATCTAACACTTAATTGATACTTCTACTTGTAAGTTTCTGGTTGTTTTGTTTTTGCCTGTTAAACATCAAGTTTTGATTTAGATTTAATTATATTTAATTTAGAACATAGTAAAAGACCTGAACTCGGGAAGTTATTTGCTTTTAATTGATTTTGGAATGTAACTCATCTTTTTGTATTGGCTCCAGGTTCATATAACACAGTTTCACACAACACGATGTTTTTCAGGAACCTATGTACCATGTTATAGGAGGGATCCCTGTATAGGCATTCCTTGAGTTATGAATTTAATTTATTTGTAACTCAGAAACTGCTATTTTTATTATTTTTTTGGCACTCAGAAGTATTAAAACCAGTGCATATACAGCAACTCTGTGACTTACATAAAATATTTTCTGTAATTTCTCGTCATTTTTTAAATTATATAGCATAAAATAGCTATAATATTTGCACATTATAAGTCCAGATATGTTGTTTAAAATATTTCAGCTCAAACATAAATAGTTTCCATCATTTTATTACACTGCTTTTACTTAATCTATAATTACATTTCAGCTCGTTAAGCAGGGTAAATTATCTCTTCTATTTCTTTTTATTTCTAAATCGAAAGTTATAAAAGAAATAGAAGAGATAATTTACCCTGCTTAACGAGCTGAAAGGTAATTATAGTTTAAAATATTTATTAGTTCTTAATAATGTAAATAATAAAATAAAAAATAATAATTCATAGGAGACTTTCTAATATTGGCATATTTAGTGATTGAAAAATGCTGGATTTTAAAATAAGATAGATTCTAATGAGAAAGAAGTCATGTATCAACAGCAAAAATGTCAATATAAAAATCTGTGATTATACTAATAGAAATCACTTCTACAATGATTCATCAATAATATTTTATATTATTTAAATACTTTTATTTTCATATTTTTGGCTGTTGCTCTTATTGCCACATTGCTCTGATTCAATGAATGTTTCACTCTTTTCATGATGCATTTAACTTTTATTATGTTGTTAATTTAAAAAAGGTAAAGAAAGTACAGAAAAAAGGATTTGGGCCTCCGTGTTGCAAGGTCCAGTGCACTATAGTTCTGCCACTGTATGAGACCCACAATTGAACTCAGATCCTCCAAGGTAGTAAGCAAATGCTTTTATCATGTGAATATCCAGCTGAGTTTTTTATGCTAGTACTATTATCACTTAATGAATGATAGTGTAAATATGTTTTTAAGGTTTCATATGCATTAGAAAATGAAAAAATGCGATTCATTTTACAGAGATGATCTGGAATATAACTGCCATAATTTGTGAGATATGCCTGCATATATATTAAATCTGTCAAATTGCAAACTAATTTTAACTGAAAAATAAACCAAATGATTTATGGCAAAAGATATATTTATTGCAAAATATATTTTTATATTTTGCAAAAGATTGTATTAATTAATATTTTATATATATATTTTAATTTTATAGGCTCAGTTTATAGCTCAATCAATAGGACAAGCTTTTCAAGTTGCATACATGGAATTTCTTAAGGCAAATGGCATTGAAGATAGTAGTTTTGTAAAAGAAATGGATTATCAAGAAGTATTAAATTCCCAAGAAATTTTTGGAAATGAGTTAGAAATGTTTTCAAAAAAAGAAAAACAGAAAGAGGTATTTGTAACTGATTTTTGTTTCATTCTTACTTAATTTAAGAATATTTAGCAATAATATTTTATAAGTTTTTGATATAGTCTGAAACTGAAATTCCTGTTCAGTATATTGTTTATTTTATATCTACATCAGAAGTCGCTTATTAGAATCACTTTGGGACCGATCTAATTTGATAACAATAACCAATTGATAACATTAAGCAATGCATGTCAAAAAAGTACAATTTTTGATTTTTTTATTTATTATATAGTATATACCAGGGGTGTTCAACCTGTCGATTGCGGAGCGATTTTTGGTTTATTTCTTGTTTATTCCCCCCAAGTGGATTCCTTCTTATAAACTTAATTAAAAATGAAAACATAATAATTTATTTATCATTATTTTGTATTATTTTTTTAATTTTTGATAACATTTAAGCAATGCATGTCAAAAAAGTACAATTTTTGATTTTTTTATTTATTATATAGTATATACCAGGGGTGTTCAACCTGTCGATTGCGGAGCGATTTTTGGTTTATTTCTTGTTTATTCCCCCCAAGTGGATTCCTTCTTATAAACTTAATTAAAAATGAAAACATAATAATTTATTTATCATTATTTTGTATTATTTTTTTAATTCTCTTTAAGTGTATTGCTAATGTTTATTTATTTTTCATTGAAATCACTAATTTTCCTATCATTTGGAAGTATACACATGAAAGTTTCCAATATTAACTGATATTGCACAAAAAATTCTGTCATGTTTCAGATCAACATACTTGTCAGAATTTGCTTTTACAAGTATGAACATGAAAAACAAAATCAAGAACCAAATTACAAATGACCATTTGGATGATTGTCTGTGATTGGCCACTTCTTCATATCAACCTGATATGAAAATATTATGAGCTCCAAACAATGCCAAATTTCACATTATCTTTTTCTTTTTTTAATCAACCAGCATTTTCTATAACTTATGAGTCTGTAATCAACCTATTGTTTTTTCTAACTTTGATTTTCTAAAATAGAAAAATATATATTTTATTTGATATATTTGTTTTATTTTTTGAATTAAAATAATTAAAAGTGGTAAATAAATTTTTAAATACACACAAAAAATTTTTAGAGCTGGAAGAGTAGATCCTCCAAAGTGAATGAGTGCATTTAACTGCACCGTTGTATGTAATCAGATATCAGGTTGAGGGAATGTGATTGTGATCTTTATAAGAGAGTAGATTGCCAAATAACTTAGTATAGAAAAGTAGCTTGCATAGTAAAAGAAGGTTGAACACCCCTGGTATATACTGTACTTATGCTGTTAACATTGAATTGAAATTACATTATATATTTCATCAAGACTCCTGAACTCCTGAAAAAACTATGGATATGGGAAAATTATAGATGTAGGGCTATATAAAATAAAAAAATGAAAATTAGATTAAAAGATAACGCTAATAATAATATAATAAGTATGAAGCTCTATAACATATCAATGAACACTTTTTGAACTTTTTTACTGTATATTATGTAATCAATTATGAGAAAAAATGAAGTGAAGTGAAATGATTTACACTTAATGCTGTCAATTCCAATTTACGAAAACTCATGAAATACTAGAGCAATAGTAAGAAAATTCTTATATCAAAAATAAATTTTTTATTTTTTTTCAATAAAAGGAATTATAAAATTGGTAAATTTTTATATCAGCAGTTTTGTACTATATATATATTATCCTCAAAAAAAAAAAAAAAAAAAAAATCATCAGATCTAACAACACTCAGACTGCACCATTTGTAAGGGCAAGATGTGCGGTGAAACCACTTAAAGGTGCTGCAGAGTTTTGAAAAGCAGTCATATTTGTCTGTATGAATTTGTTAAATCAAAAACTTATCTTGTTCTAATATTTATTAATTAAAAAACATACTCAAATCAGATTTTTTTACTTAAGTCAAATCTGCATTATTTTAAGTGGAGGACAAGTGCTTATCTTTAGATTTTCTCATTTTTTTGTCTAAATTTTGATAAAAACGAAACAATAAATGAATGGTTGACAAATAATATTTTTTGTTTTAAATACAACATTTTATAGCTGTATATCAATTCTGATGACAATAACCGAAATTCTGATTATTATAGAGTTTTCATAATGCATTTTAATATGGATGATTTGGGATTGTAAATTTTGATAACATTAAACACTTGATAACAATATCTGCGATTACAAATAATCAGCTTCTACTGTATATGTAAAATTAATAAATTACAAGAATCCTTTTAAATTGTATTGGTTTTGGCAGAATTACCCACAACACATTATGATTATGATGGTCACAAAGCAAAATAATGTTGAACATTGATGTTTGGTTGTTTGGAACTGGCCACAAAGTGTTGTGGCTCTTTATGATGGTCACAAAATAATGTTGAACATTGATGTTTGGTTGTTTGGAACTGGCCACAAAGTGTTGTGGCTGTTTTTTTGGTCATTGTGCAATTTTGGTTTTTGGGTGTAACATATATATATATATTTGTAGTAAACTTAGCTTTACTATGTTAAGTGAATTGGATATAAAAATTACATTGTCAGCACATCAAACCATTCTTCATGGATATATATGCATGTGAATTGTATCAATTAATCATGATTATAATTCAATGATGTCATTTAAATATTACTTCTAAGACTGTAGTATTTGTAGCATCATCTCACAATCTGAAAGTGCTTTTTATTATTAATTAAATTTTCTTTGGTTCTGTCAGAGTTATGATTTATTGAGAAATTATTTAAAATAAAAGTATTTTAAATATAGTAAATCAAATTTTGTGTAATTTTACTAATTCTTTATAATATCAATTCTATGCAATTTTTGAAGTTTTTCTTTCTCATAATATTTATTATACAGTAAGATCCTGCTTAGTGCTGCTCTGTTTAACACTGTTTCAATATAATGTGGTTATTTTTAATTCTATATTTTTATTGATTCACTTTGCTGTGGTTTTTCAAACCATTATTCTTACATAAATCTGAAATCACAGGAATTTGTTACATTGATACTCCTATGCCATCTCACAGTGGGTTTGATATCAGTGCAGTGCAGTACATACGAAAATCTGCTGCGGTCAGAGTTCATATTTATGATTGGTCATCAATGTTATTTTACAGTAATAAAAATAACAATTATCCCATTTCAGTTTTAACCTGAATATTGCCATTATTAACCTATAGTTCCTTGAAGTTAGAACGTTTTTCTTTCATCGATATTTTATCATTGGTTTATAGTTTACTGCAATCTGGTTACTGCTTTTTGTTCTTAAAACTTTTTATTTTCCAATTTTAAGAATTTTTTCACAAATGATTTATGAATAAAAATTGATATTAGCAATAAAAAAATCTCTGTAATGAATGTAATACAATAGTAGTAATATATTTTACAAAAAAAAATAAAAAATTGCTATGTATATATTTTTTATTCACTGTCCTGTTTCACTTATGCTTATTATTTACGTGTTAAAATGACCTCGTTTAATGCTGTTTCATTTAGTGCTTTGTTTCCTTGGAATGTATCCCCTGCATTAAATGGAATCTTACTGTATTTTTTTTCTGATAAATATATTTATTCCCTGATTATTTATTATATTATAGTATCTTATATACTTTTTTAGGTGGTTGTACCTAAACAAAAAGGTGAAATTTTAGGAATGGTAATTGTAGAATCTGGTTGGGGTTCTATGTTGCCAACTGTAGTAATAGCAAATATGGCACACAATGGTCCTGGTGCACGCTGTGGTCAGCTAAACATTGGAGATCAAATAATTGCTATCAATGGAATTAGTTTAGTTGGTTTACCATTATCTACATGTCAGAATTATATTAAGGTAATTGAATTTTATTTTAAAATATCCCTTTTAGTTATATATGATATGCTAATTAAATATTTAAAGAAAATTCTGTTTGTGAATTTTGCTTTTCTCTATTTTTTTTTTAAAGAACTTAAGAGATTTCTTTTAATTTTTGTTTAGATTTATATCTTAATATAATCAGTTTTATTTTTAAAATGTTAAAAGCTGCTAATTTAATGTTATATTAATCAAAAATTTTTTAATATTCTATTTACATGATGGTTTAAATTTTATGTTGATAGAATACAAAGAATCAGACAGTTGTAAAATTGACCGTAGTGCCTTGTGCACCAGTAGTGGAAGTTAGAATAAAACGACCTGATACAAAATATCAATTAGGATTTAGTGTTCAAAATGGTGTGGTAAGTAATAGATATGTATAATATATAGAATATAAAATACTTTTAAATGATAGATTAAATAAAACTGAATGAAAATGATGTAGTAAAAAATTTTGATAAGCCTTTATTAGAAAGTCCATAAATGCACAATGGTAATTAATAAATCAGTTTTAATTATATTTATTTATTTTATGGATAAAATATCATATTTATAAATAATTTGTATAGTTCTCATTTAAAAAAATTAATGATATATGTGATATCAAGCATATTTATGCTTGATATCACACTATCATTGATAAGTTTTGGTCTGCATTACATTGAATAATTGGGATGTACAAGGGGGATTCAAATGAAAACCTTAAAAGTGCCATAGAATTGCGAAAAGTTGTACAATTTATTTGATAGGTGGCAGTAATGGTCCTTAAGGTTCACAAAGTGATCGACAGGTGGCATGCTGCAATACCGGAGAAGGCAGCAGCGTCCACAACAAGATGGCTGCTCCACTATCCTCATGCACTGTGCTAAAACAGCGATCTGTAATGCGTTTTTTGAGTAATGAAAGTGTGAAACCAATAGAAATTCATCGCAGAACACCAGCGCAGTATGGTGATTCGTGTGTCACTGCAGCAAGTGTATGAGTGTGTATATACATAACCATAAAAAGTGGCATAACTTCTGTGGAGGATGCCCCACGACCGGGGCAGGCTCACCGCGAAGTGACGGACAAGAACATTGCGTTAGTGGAAAAGCTTGTGAAAGACAACAGGCGTATAACTGTACAGGAAATAGCCTCAATGTTGGAGATTAGTGTTGGTTCAGCACACAATATTGTCCACAATGTACAGAAATTCAGTAAAGTGTCTGCAAGATGGGTGCCAACAGTCAACTGACGTAGTTAACTGCTGAATTGAAAGATCGTCGCGTTGATACCTGTGAAGAACTTTTGCGTCGATTCCACATCGAAGGTGATGCATTTCTGGTAAAAATTGTCACAGGCGATGAGACCCGGGTGCTCTATCACCAACCTGAAACGAAAAGGTCAAGCAAGGAATGATGCCACAAATCATCGCCGAAACCACAGAAATTCTGCACTCAACAGTCTGCTGGGAAAGTCATGCTCACTCTTTTCTGGGATGTAAAAGGAGTAATTTTAGAGCATTACTTGGACAAGGGAGTGACAGTAACCAGTCATTCTTATTCAGATATGCTGCAAAATCACCTTCACCCTGCAATCAGGAGTAAATGACGAGGACTTTTGACTTCCGGAGTATTGTTACAGTATGACAACACTGTCATACTGTACAGTATTGTTACAGTATGACAACTGTCAAACTGACTGCATACAGTCAGTTTGACAGTTAAGACTATCCAGGATATCAAATTTGAATATCTTATTCATCCACCTTATTCACCAGACCTCACTCCTAGTGACTTTCATGTGTTCGGTGCACTCAAAGAAGCAATGGGAGGCAAGCATTTCCGAAGTGACGAAGAGGTGAAAACCGCGGTGCACGACTGGCTACAGACACGACCAAAAGATTTCTTTCAACATGGTATCTATGCACTTCCAAAGCATTGGAAAACTTGTATTGAACATCAGGGAGACTATGTAGAAAAATGATATGCATAAGTTGTTTCTAATTGTTACAATAAAAAAATCGTCGCACTTTTAAGGTTTTCATTTGAATCTCCCTCATAATATACAATTGTTTTGTATAGTAGAGTTCTAATTATTGAAATTAATGTGGATTGAAAAAGCTCTTCAGATAATTTGCCAAATCTTGCATATTATTAAGTTTTTGATTATCATTAAATAAACTAGATTAGAATGCATTAATGTGGTGATGTACACATTATTTTCAAGTCTGACCTACTTATTGAACATAACTTTCAAATTATACAATAAAATACTTTAATACTTATTTTTACTTAATTTTTGTAATATAAAACATGAGGTGAATGACAATTCACTTCAGATAATACAGGACCTAGGTTAAAAGTCTCACCTAATTGGGACTTTGCAATATTATGATTTTACTTAAATTATTTTATATAGAGTTCATTAAATTTGATGTAAATATCTCATATTAATTCATTCTGACTGATAAATATCATGGTTGAGATATTCAAGTTAAGAGTAATATATTATTGCTGAGAATGAACTTTATAATATTAACAATAATAATAAAAAGTTTAATTAAAAAGTAAAGTATATAACTTTATATATCATTTTGATATAATTTTTTTAATATTGTACAAGCAACTTAAATTGTAAATATTATTATTAAAGATGATAATTTTTTATACTTGATTAAATTAAAAAATCAAAGTATGTAATTTATTTTAATTGCTTGTGATTTTTATCTTCTGTTATCTCTGAGAAAATTATAAATTAATGTTTTCAGTCATATGGCAAAATATTTAAATACAGTGGTGCCTTGCAATTCGACATTTGAGTTTCGCAGGTTGGTGCATGCGCGTGCATGGAATTGTGTGATGTCATTTGCTATTTGGGATTGCGCATGCGCATGCATGGAATTGTGTGATGTCATTTGCTATTTGTCTGCGGGTTTGCGCATGCACATGCATGGAATTGTGTGATGTCATTTGCTATTTGTCAGGTTCTTTCTGGGCTACTTTGGTGTTTGCCCGTGTTGTTTGTGTTAATTTTCAATTGTAAATTTTTCCGAAAGTAAAAAATTTAGAATTATTATTTTTTTGAATGAAATGTAAGAATGGGTTCAAAGAGAACTGACCAGAGGAATAATTCTGAAAATAAGAACACTCAATTGAGCAAAGAGACAAAGAAAAAATTGTAGATAAAGTGCAGAAAAGTAGAACAATAAATGTAAAGTCGAGTATGGCGTTCCTAGGACAACTGTGGCAACGTTTTGCAACAGAGAAGATATGGGTGCTAGGGTGTCTGCTGGAAGACTTCATTCCAACATCCAAGAGCTAATAAATTGTGTGTTGTATATAAATTAGTGTATTTTATAATTTAGTGTGTTATATAATAGTAAAACACATATATACTATATTATTTACTTTATTATATCTCTCACCTCACCTGTTAGGGGAGTGGGATGGGGACCGATAATGAATTAATCTATTTTACATAGTCTTATATGGGAAATATTGTCCCGCAATTTGACAGTTTCTCAATTCGACATTACTTCACTGATGGATTAGTGTCGAATTGTGAGGCACCACTGTACACTCTTGACCACATTTGTGCATAATACAGGCATGTTTCTTTTTCTTCTCATTAGAGATGAAATCCATTTTTAAGATGGCAAATGAATTAAAGTCAATGTAAAATAGATTACTTTATTATATCTCTCACCTCACCTGTTAGGGGAGTGGGATGGGGACCGATAATGAATACATAGTCCTAATATGGAGGATGGGACTGATAATGAATTAATCTATTTTACATAGTCTTATATGGGAAATAGACCGATAACGAATTAATCTATTTTACATAGTCTTATATGGGAAATAGTGTCCCGCAATTCGACAGTTTCTCAATTCGACATTACTTCGGCGACGGTTAGTGTCGAATTGCAAGAGGAGTCCAACAATGAATTAATCTATTTTCCATAGTCTTATATGGGAAATATTGTCCCGCAAGTCGACAATTTCTCAATTCGCCATTACTTCGGCGACGGATTAGTGTCGAATTGCGAGTTCGGCGACGGATTAGTGATGAATTGCGAGGCACCACTGTATATATATATTAGAATATTAACATGACATTGCTTTGGTGACAGATTACTGTCAAATTGCGAGGCACCACTGTATTACATCTTCACTGATGGATTAGTGTCGAATTGTGAGGCACCACTGTACACTCTTGACCACATTTGTGCATAATACAGGCATGTTTCTTTTTCTTCTCATTAGAGATGAAATCCATTTTTAAGATGGCAAATGAATTAAAGTCAATGTAAAATTATTCCTGTATTTCTTGCATGCTTTAGTTTTTTGATACATAACATGAGACTTGTTTCTATGTATTTGGCACAAGTATTTCCATCTGGAACAAATTTTCAAGTTATAATTACTATTTTTTCTATAAGTAAATCAAACTAGCACCACTGTCATACTTCAATTTTTGTAATTTATATAGATTATGCCAATAAGCCCTCTTACTGGCATAATCTATATTTTAATACTACTATAATCATTGTAAAATAAAGGACATGTTTGGAAAGTAGGCAACTGGTACTTTCCAGAATTGCTTATTATTTTCTCTTCCAATGTTATAATTTTCTTTGTACTTTTAAAATGATCTATGAATGAATATTGAAATGTTTAATTACCATAATAAAGAATAAAAATATATTCAAAACATAAAAATTCATTTGTAAAAGAAGCAAGAAAATAATAATAATTGAACCAATGTGAATTGTAATTATGAATTAGCTGTTGAGAATATATTATTTATATCATTTCCGTAATGATGATATGTTTGTTATTAAATAGAAACCATAGCAATAATTATTACTCTTGTATTGTTAAGGAAAGCAAATTAAACTGGACAAGGGCTTATTTCATTTGGCAAGGGATTATTATATTATAGTTATATTTCTGAATTAAGTTTTATATAGTAATAAAATTACTATTTATATTTAGATATGTAGTTTGCTTCGTGGAGGTATAGCAGAAAGGGGTGGTGTACGTGTTGGTCACAGAATAATTGAAATTAATGGGCAAAGTGTTGTAGCTGTACCTCATGAAAAAATTGTTCATTTACTTGCAACATCTATTGGAGAGGTAACAGATATCTTTTATTTTTTTCAAAAAGTTACTTGTCAGATAACTTTAAAATAAAAACTTGTAATTTTATTTTTATCATTCAAATTTATAATATAGTTTTTTTTATTAATTTATATAATGATTTATTAATATTTTGAAAACATTTGAATATTGTTAGAAATAATTCTGTTTCAACCAAATTTTGATAATTTTCTAGATTCATATGAAAACAATGCCTACGTCAATGTTTCGGTTGCTGACTGGACAAGATACTCCCGTGTATATTTGAAAGAAAACAAATTTGAATAGATTAATTTTTTGCAACATTAATGTGGACCACAGTATTTCTGAACTGTAGAAATGTTGCCTCATGTTTATTAATTTACTGGCTCAGGAAAGTTCTCTTTTATACATAATTATACAGTGAGGATTAAAAAAGTAACCATGTAAAGAAAAAAGAAGTTGGCCTCATCTTTAAAAGAAATAAAACTGAGTCAAGCAATTGGTTTTTCAGCTCAATAAGAAAGATATCATCTATGTTGAACTGCTAATTAAAATTGGTATTTATTTCTTCTTATATGCCATAGGCTGAGTTTTAGCTTTAACTCATCTGCAATATCAGTCTGTAATATCTCTAGTCATGATTAAATATGTGTGCTCTAGAGAAAAGATATAAAAAAAAAATTCAGGTTTTTGCAATGTAATTTGAAGTCATCAGTATTTTTGCTAGAATTAGCTTTTTAGATGCTGTGGGTAGTCTTTTCTGATTTCCACAATATTTGCTGCTATGATGTTTTAAAACCCAAACATTGAAATAGAACGATCTTGGATATAGCATTATATTATAATCAAGAGCTGCTCCATACTATTTTCATTCAAAAAATAAAAAGTCATAGGAGTAGTTGTGAATCCTTTATCACTGTTTATTTTGAATGAATACAAAAAATTTACTAGTTATGCTATACAAAATGTGGGTAACTGAAACAAGTAAAGGTGCTATGTGTAATTGCATTGGAGAAGAAATGACGATTATGAAACTTTGACATAGCGTAAGCATTCTTTATATATGTTCTAGTGATTTATGCAAGATGTGTGCAGGGATGAACGAGTGACCCACTCTGCACTTCTGCAGTTGAACTACCTTGGTGCCTCCTTTTACATGTTCCTCTTACAGTACTGTAGAGTAGATGATATAAATCGCTTCCGTGTTAAGACATTTTGCCAAAAAAATGAAAAAAAAATTGGCAATTGATTCTGTAGTCACTTATTGTAAATTTATGTTAAAGAAAACCTTTTGAATTTAAACATATTAAAATGAGATTGACATGATCATTTAAAACAAAAGTAAATTTAAATCTCTCTAAAATATTCCAGCAAGAAAATTTTTTACATAGTTGTTGATTCCAACTTTTATTCAAATCAGAAGTTAAATCATGCATTCAGAAAGTTTTATCTAAGATTTGTTGTGTACTGTACAATACAAAATTAATTTTTTCCATGTTAACATTTTAGATATATATATATATACTTAACAATTTCTAAATTGTTTTCTTATTTATTTAAAAAGATGGTTTATTATTTTTAATTATTCCAATGCACTTTTCACTTTTACTAATTTCTTAATTAACAAAAATTAACATTTTAAAAGGACAAAATTTATAAAAGAAAGGTATTAAATATTCATGAGAAGATTGTATATTGCATATTTGGATTGTAAATCTTATCCTTAAATTCAATATGATTATTCTAAAATTATAGTTAAAAATATTAGATAAAAATATTTAAAAATGAAAATAGCGTGACCGTTGTAAAAGGATTGAATTATTTTGTGCCAATTGATTAAACATATCATTCCTTATTCTTCTTTGTTTTTAATTTAATATACTCCATAATAACGTATAATTACTTAGAGTTATTAAAATACATTTAGTTTATGAATCACACATAGACAAAAACAAAATGTATACGCCTATTTTTTAAAGTTGATAAAAGGTGATGATTTGTTTTAATGTCATTCAGTTTTGTTAATAATGTAAGATGTTGGTTTATGTTAATATATTTATTAATGTATATATTGAATGTTAATAGAAGTAATAATCTATTTTTTATTTAATAGTAAATTGTATAACTTGGTGAAAGTAATCAAAATACAATGAGAATGACTCGATTGAAATTTTGAGATAGAAAAGATGTTATGTTGTGATGTAATTTTCTATGTATAGTTTTTAAGTAATACTTCACCAAAAAAGGTAATGTTTGCATTAAACTTTTAAACTTTTTTTAAGAATTAAAAATAAGAGTCTTATTATAATGCATTCAACATCAATACAACACAATTTGAAATGAAGAATCTCTCCCAATATTTGTATTTGTTGTATATAAAATCCAATGACAATTATTTAAAAATCTTTTAAGAACAATTTTTAAGTTGTTCTTCATTGAAGTTGTGCTGCAATGAATGTAATTTAATGAGACAATCTTATTTTTTACCTTTAAAACATAAGAATTATAGGACGATGATTGCTCATTTATATATATTAAAGCAATTTAAATTTTATTTGAAATTAATATTTTTAGTTTCAAATATAGGAAAGTGATTCACATTAGTTTGAACTGAAATAATTTATTGTGATAAAAAATATATAATTTATAACCAAAATATTGAAAGAACTCTTTATTTTTAAGAGTGATTTCTAAGGTTAAAATAACTATATCTGTTGATATATACAGTAATATCTAGATAAAAAAAAATTGCTGGTTTGCCTAGAGATGAGGTGTTTATAAATAATTTTTAAGCAATAAATTAATTTGATGGTAATATATGTAATATCAGAAAATAATTTAAAATGGTAGGTTTGTTGTATTGCAAATGTTTGAGTTGGAGTAAGTATTATTGTTCAAAGAAAGTTTAAATTTTTAATGTTGTTTAAATATGGTTCTCTCACATTTATTTTTTTTTTTAGTTAAAATCATTAAAGAATTCAGTGCAATGAAATCATAGCTTGTTTACTGGCAGACTGAAGAATTTTTTGCCCATGACTTTTAGACTAATTGCATGTTTAATAAATTATTGTTTTGCATAAATTTTCTATGGTATTTTTGATCCAAATGGAATTAATTCTATCAAATTTCCTATTTATTAGCAAATATATGTTTCCATTTTTTTACAATGAACTTTGAATTTATTGTATGTTATTTTTATATATAAACATTTTGATAAGGTGTTAAATTTAGGAAATGAACATGATTGTTATATGTTGGTAGGATACTAAAAAAAATTTAGGTTTGAAATTTTAATTGCCAGTTGAGTAAGATCTGCCACTCATGGAGTTAATGAAAGATTTAGAAACAAATATTTTATTAGAAAGTTATATTTTGGATTTTTTATAATCAAAATATGAATAACATATTTTTCATGGCAGTCTTATCACAGATCATTTCTTAGTTTAGATTTAGTATGTTAACAAAGTTTTTCTTTATATAAAATAAAGCCTCTAAATTACATTAGAAATTTAACTTTGGAAGCTAATCTAAATATAATCTTTATAAAAAAAAAATTGTTTCAAAATTCAAATTGTTTTGATATGCTCGATTAATTGAAGTATATAAAAGAAAACAAATACTGTATATTTACTCGTATTTTAAATAGAATAAGTACTAGTTTCATAAGAAAAAAGAGAATTAATTTTATGAATTTTTATTTTCTTAATATAGCAGAAAATGAGATTAATCCTAGCGTAAAAAAATATTAAGCTGGTGAGTTAAGTGATAAGCTGTGAGAATCAAGTTTTTGCAAAAAAAAATAGAGGGAGGTGTCAAAATTAAAAATAAAATTGCACATAAATTCAAGCTATCTGAATTTTCCAATTTATTTTTTAAATTACAGACATCTGAAATAGCTTTTATTTGATAATAGTATATACAGTGGATTCCACTTAATTGGGACACGTCAGGCCAAGCCATTTTATCCCAATTAAGCGGCTGTCCCAATTAAATGAAGTAGTAATAAATTCTAAAATAAAATATGTAATTCGTATGGGACTAAGCCATTTTGGTCCAGCTGTCATCATTAAACCAAGTAATAATAAATTCTAAAATAAAATATGTAATTCGTAGGGATAAAAAAAATAATAATTAGGTACCTATTGTAATGCTTTAATAAAATTTAAAAAAATAATAATTAGATACCTATTTTAAGGATTTATTAAAATAGTAATAATTAGGTACTATTTTAATGCTTTATTAAAGTAGGTACCTAATTATTAGTTTTTTACCTAAGTACCTATTTTAATGATTTATTAAAATGGGTACCTAATTATTATTTCTTTACCGATCTCCGTCTTCATTACTGGGCCGCTGATATTCACGCCTCGCCCACTAACTATAGAAATCCATTGATCTAATGCTATTGCATAAGCCTCCATAGCCAAAGCCCTATTCAATCTGCCTTTAATTACATCCTTCTTATGTTCCTCTATTCTTTGCACCAAGTTTCGATTGGTCATCCTTATGTATGTTGCTGCCTGTTGTGTTTTTTTCATCTTTCATGGGGATTTTGTATACTCCTGTCTTTTCATTCTGTTTCCAAGGATCTTTTTCATTCCTTAAAATATTAAATACTGTGGGAGCCCTCAAAGTTATTTTTTACTCTCCTTCCTCACCAACCTGTTTATAAAGCCATATCCTCTTAGATTGTGTGGTATGGATAGGTAGTCTTCCCTTTGGTTAGACCTTGTTGACTGTCCTGTTGTTGTAGGTTGTTATTGGCTCCTGATGCGAGGTGTTTTCTTATTCTATTATATATTCCCATAATGAATAATTTACTGTATCCATGCTGCCTTCCCACTTCTACAATGTAATTTATTTCTTTATTCAGTTCTTCCTTCTCTAATGTATAAAACTGCCCTTCTAAAAAAATATCTAAATGAAGCTTTTTTGTATGCTATAAGATCATGTAATCATGTAGGTATTAAACAGGTTTGGAGGTCAGTTTTCTATAGACAGATGTTCTTAATCCCCCATCCTTAGCTATTATTCTAATATCCAGGTAGTGTATATTATGTTGATCTATTTGTTCCCTTCTTAATGTTAACCCATGCCTCCAGGGTAAATGCTTTGGAAAAATCATGTATTCTTGTTTGGTCATTCCATACTGTTAATATATCATCAATGAATCTCCTATAAAATTTTAAGGCAGGTTGGAACCTCTGTATTGTCTCATTCTCTATACTCCTCAATACTATCTCTGCTAGTGCTCCTGTTATAGGGCTTCCTATAGGCACATCCCTAGTCTGTTCATAGATCTTCTCCCTAAATGAAGAAAACATTATAAAAAAACACAAGCAGCAACATATGTAGTGGTGACCAATCGAACCCTGGCCCAAAGGATAGAGGAACATATAAGAAGGATGTAACTAAAGGCAGATTAAGTATGGCTTTGGCTATGGAGGCTTATGCAACAGACCTAAGAATACAATGAGATGAGGCCAGAATAATGAGACCAATTAAGAAGAGAACCCAAGCGTACACAGCTGAGACCTTAGAAATAATGAGGAGATAAAATGAAGAGAGATTATTGAATGATAGAAAAATGGAATTACCTGCAGTGTGGAGATATGCCCTGGAGATATTGAGGAAAGATTAAGAAACTAACTAAAATGAACCTTACATAATATCCAGTTAACATAAATCTTTTTATATGTTATAGTTGTAGTTTATCGTGTATGTTAAGTCCACCATTCTATGGTCTATTTTATGTTATGTTATGTTATTTTATTTTAATACGCATTATTTTAATTTATTTAGTTTATATAATCAATTGCAATAGAGACAGTTACAATAGCAACATTTTTGTTTCTTGTTTTTAATTTTTGTTGAGATTCTGTAAAAAAGCTGTTGGACATTCGAAATTGAGTTTGAATGTAAAACCTGAGGATGGTATGCTGTACCAAAAATGTTAGTTTTTTAAGTGTTAAATAAAAGCTTTATCATTATTCTCAACTGCAATAAGTGCTTAGATTATTAATTAGCAAAGTTAAAGAGTTAAAAACAGGTGATTAGAATATGCATGAAAATGTTTAATAAAAAAATTAAATATGAGGAATAGTCAATAAATAATGGACATTTATTAAAAAAATATAATTTGATGATTGATTATTTTTTATTGTAATATGTAAGTATGTTGCAATTTTGACTGGCAACATACTTTTGCTCAGTCTCAGTGTATGTATCATTTTATCATAGAAATACATTGAAGCATTCAAAAAGAGTTGTCATTCAGTTTTTAACTGCAGAGAACATACCACCAAGTAAAATTTTCACAAAAATGCAATGTTCATAGTAAAAACTATTAATCAAAGACTAAGTTGTATGAGAAGAGTCCCAAATTCTAGAATGGATAACAGTCATTGGAAGATGACAAACCTAACAGTAGGCCTTGTGACTCAATCACCAATGAAAATATTCAGTGTGTAAATGAAAATCACTGATGAAAATATTCAGTATTCCATAGTCAGATAGAATTAATAGATGCCACTGGAAGAAATTGATGCTAAAGTCAACATTTCACATAGTTCTGTGTTTATCATTGTGTATGAAAAATTAGATTATCAGAAACTTTTTGCAAAATGGGCTCCAAAAGTACTGTCTGACAAATAGAAGTTGTGAATAGATTTTTTTCTATACAGCACCTTCAGTGATACAATATTGAAGGCAATGCCATTATTTCACAAGTTGTTATTGCGATAAAACTTGGAGTCAAACTTGGTACCAAACATTATCCAAATGCAACAGTATGTAGTGAAAGCATTTAAACTCTCTATCTTTGAAGAATTCAAATTGCAACTATTTGCCAGAAAGAGTTCTTTAATGAATGCTCTTTACTATTAAATTTCCTCACAGATGGTCACTTGATCAATGCACAGCATTATGCCAACATGATGAAAATAAGTTCTGTTCTGCAATCAAAAACAAATATCCTGGAATGCTGATAAAGAGGATCATTCTGTTGCATGATAATGCCCACCTACCTACTGTAAATGTGACCAAAACAATCTTGCAGGCAATTGGATGGGAAGTGTTTCATTATTCACCTTATAGTCCAGACTTATCCCCATTTGATTTGCAATTTTTGGACCTATGAAACAAGGACTGAGTGGATGAATTTCCATACAGACAGTGAAGTGGAAGTGTAATGATTTGCCTTTGGTTCAAGAACAGCTGTCAGCCTCCATTATGTCATGCAAGGTTTGGTGAAGTGATGGGATAAGTGCCTTCGAGTCCATAGAGAATATTTTGAAAAATAAAACATATTTGTTGTTTAATTACAAAATTTCCATTTTATTGACTATTGATTTTTTATAATGCTTTAATACTGTTGAATATTGTGTTCTAATTTAATATTATAAAAATTCTCAATTTTTGGGGCTTTTGAATATTGGGAGCCCTAAGTGCATGCCTTGTATATATTGATACTTGAAGATAAACACAGTCTATATGGCTATAGCCATCAAATGATATTGCATTCATTCCTAATTTCGCTGCAGTCAACATGGCATCATGATTACTATAATCACATAAATAAATGTTGCTAATGAATTGAAAAATGTATAATTTTATATGTAATAATTGGTACTTTAAAATTTACAAAAAAATACAAAATTTTCAATTCTGATTTTAGTCTGTTTCTATCAACATATTGAGATTTAAAATTGCTTCATCTTGATCATATATATATTTTAATAATACAAGTTGACAATCAAAAATCTGACAATCAGTATTCTGGTTCCATCAATTTTTTGGCATGAATGTCTGCTTTTTGATGCTAAATGAACTCTTTTTGGCTTTTTTTAGACATGGATGGTATTAGAAATTTTTTTAACATTTTGGCATTTTTTCTGCCTTTTTTGCTTATTGGCATTTTATAAAATTTTTATTTTTTTTTCAAGGGTACAGTAACAAATTAAACTTATATAGAACTATTTTATAGTTGAATTAACATTCTGTAGAACTACAATATTTTATGTAGTTATTGAACATTAAAATTTCATTCACTTTTCATTTAGTGCTTAATTTTATTTCTTTAAAGCATTGTACAAGTAGTCTTTTTCTGTTAAATATATACTGCATATATATATACATCAAAAATCTGGCAATCTTGAAGTTTGGAGATTGCCAGATTTTTGATTGTCAACCTGTATCCAAAATGAAGAAAATTCAAAAATATGTATTAAAAACAGAAAAATCTGGAAAACTTTTCAGTTTTAATAAATTAGTATATTTATCCTATAGTTGAGCATTGTTTAGTAATTTTATGAATGAATTTAATATTTAATAATAATAAAATTTTATATTTTTGTCAGTTTACTGTTTTCAAAATACTCTAATTTTTTTATTGATTTATATTCATTAATTCAAATTTTGCATGCTGTATTCTAATAAATGATATATCTTTTCATATAAAAATATTAATTCAATAATAATCAATTTAGATCCAGAATTAAAGTTGATTAAATTTAGAATTCAATAATTCTTGTAAATGCAATAATCGATAACAATTCTTAAAATTTTTATCATATTTCTTGATTTGGTTATAACATCAAATATATTAAAATGCAGTAATAGTTTAAATATCAAAGAAAATCTGACAATCATAAATTTATTTAAAGTTTTTAAAATATAAATTACTAATTAAAATTATTAAAACTAATACTATTTAAAAATATTTAATGATATAATATTTCATTATTAATATAAGAATTATATATATAGGATACAACACCAGATGGAGATGAATACGGAATGTCGAAACAAAAGCAAAATGATAATCCTTTTGTTGAACCTGGTCATCAACAAATTGACATGAATGGTTAGTACTTTCATTTAAATCCTATTATGAAACATTTACAAACACTTTAACAGTAGGAATAGAGTATTTATTTATTATAAAGTTTTAGAAAAATGTTTTCAACTTAAAAAAGCTATCTTCAGTTCTACAGTTACAAAAACTTAATTTAAACAACAAAATAGAATATATTCAGTTTGAAATGTCACATTCCAACACAATAGATACATATTTAAAATACAAATTATAAAATAAAGATTTATATAAATACATCAGCAAAATTAGACATAACTTAAAATTAATAATTATCAGAAACTATTTAAAAATTAATAGATACAAGAATTTTTAATATTCAAGATTTGCTATAGAAAAAACATATTATATATAAAGCTGTATTATTATATATTAGTAACCATTCTTGATAAACCAAATCCAGGATGGAAGAATGGTCTCTGGGAGATTTTCATTTATCACATATGTTTTATCTCTCTTATTTTTGTGTAAATAGAGGCTCCATTACACTTGCTTGAACATCGTTATTTATATTTTTAAGAATTCTTGCATCTTCCCATTATATGTCTAGATCAATTCCATAGCATCTTTTTGCTAAGGCTATATTTAAATTCCTAGAAATGATATCTGTTTTATCAATCTTTGGATTAAGGTCCTGGATGCTTTCTCAATGTATTCTTTCCTCTAATTCATTTCTTTATTTATAGCTGGAATGTAAATATATTTTTGATTTTGTAGCTGGAACTTTAAGATTTTTCTCTTTCTCAAATGCTTAAAAATTGTGGGCTAGTGTTTATATATTATATTTATATCAGCATATTTTTTATAGTTCTAATTATTCAATTAGAACTATAAAAAATATAATGTAATTCTTCTCAATGCTGGGTTATATAATTCTTCTCAATGCTGGGTTATATGTTACAGATATGTGCATAAACCATTCTGTAACTGATTCAGAATTAGGATAGTTTTTCAGTTATATACTATTTAGCTTGTTATATAATTTTTTATGTAGCTAGCCATATGTTTACTCATGAATGTATCCATGATTAATGATAGTATCAACCTCCTTTTGCTTTTCTTCATTGGTACTACAATGCATCTTAATACTTTTAAATAAGGATCTGAAGGCTGTTTTTTTTATAGGAGGGGATCATGTCACTATGATGGTTTAAAACAGATAAACATGTAGGCATTCTCTATCTTAATTTTTATACTCTCATCTAAGTGACCTATATTAGCATTCAGGAAATGAACAGTATGCACAGACAAATGATCTGATTGTAGGTTATGGTCTAATTCTATATCTGTAAGATCTTTGACCAATTCTTGTGATTTAGGAGTATCTCTCCATGATACAAAGATGTTATAAACATATATGACATATAATTTAATAGAAAAATTTACTTTTCTATAACAAGAAATTCTATCATTCTCTTGACCATAAGGTAACAGATACTTCTTAACATCATTGGAGTAGTAAAGTCAAAAGAAATGATGTAGCATAAATCTATATGAGAAGAGACATGCTAGTAGCACATTTATCATGGGATACAATTTTTCAAAGTCCAAAATTGATATTAGTTCCTTTGGACAGGGAGATTAGCCTATCAATGAAATGCAAAAACATCCACTGGGTTTGGGTAAGATTTCAAGCTATCTGTATACCAGTTTGCAATAGTTTTTTCTAGATAGTATAATGAAGAGTGAGCTTTATCTATGATTGAGTAGATGGATATTGTAACTGGAGCTTTAGGATTTCTAAGTCAGGAGTATATCAGATTTCAACTATAAATTGAGATACTTAAGATACTAGACAGCACTAAACTGCAGTAGAATATTAACACTTTATTTATATACAGTGCGCTAACGTTTTCGGCTATACAGCCATCTTCAGGCGCTGTTCGAATCTAAAGTTGTATCTTCTCTATTTATGTATATATATTTTTGTGTATTTTAATTTAATTTTTTAATTCTGTATATTTATGTCTAAAAACTTTTTAGAACTTTAGATTCAAACAGCGCCTGAAGATGGCTGTATAGCTGAAAATATTAGCACACTGTATATAAATAAAGTGTTAATATTCTACTGCAGTTTAGTGCTGTCTAGTATCTTAAGTATTATAATTGTCTTGTGCAGTTTGAGTTAGTTAAATAATAGCTCTTAATTATAACATATTGAATTTCTACAGAGAAAATTATTTAAATTTATAGGAATATCAAAATTATACATGCACCTGAAAAGGTTATATTGTGACTAAGGTTACTATATATAAATAAAGTATTAATATTCTACTGCAGTTTAGTGCTGTCTAGTATCTTAAGTATTATAATTGTCTTGTGCAGTTTGAGTTAGTTAAATAATATAAATTGAGACATGAATTAGATGAAAGAGCACATTGGAAAAAATCCAAGACTTTAATCTAAAGATCGAAAGAGCATAAAAGAGATATCATTTCCAAGAACCTGAATACATCCTTAGCAAAAAGATATTACGAAGTTGATGTAGATATATAATAGAAAGAATATACAGAGTGGGCAATAAGTCATGTTACACCTCATTTATTTCCTAAGTACAACAGATATTGTCATTTTTTTATATCATTGCATTTATTTAACCTAAAACACACAGAACATCGAGAACAGATTGTTTATTAAAATAGCAACTGATTATTTAAATGAAATGTAATTATTTTACAAATGTAGCATTCATTTTCGAACATTGACATTTCTGAACGTTAAATAACTGTGTTTGAAAATGAATGCTACATTTGTAAAACAATTACATTTCATTTAAATAATCAGTAACTATTTTAATAAACAATCTGTCCTTGATGCTCTATTTTTTTAAGATAGTTTTTAAGTAGTTAATATTTATAGATGATTTTAAAAAAACAAATAAGCATATTTTAAAATAGTTTTTGACTGAACTGGAAATGATGTCACAAAATTTTTATGCATTATATCTTTTAAGTGGAGCCTCAAACCAAAAAAATGCAACTAGACTTTTTATTCAGAATTTTATCTTCTACAAGTCTGTAAATTTAGGCACAACCTTTCTGAATCACCCTGTATATTTAAAGTATGCTCATAAATTCTATTTGGCCATTCCATTTGCAAATACTCTCAATTGTGTTTATAAAAATTTAACATTGTTGGAATTATATGTTTTTGATTTATATAGAAATTTTTTTGACAAATTAACCACATAAGTTGGGGACTAAATGTATTAGAGATATGAAAATTTATAAAATTTTTGAGTTGAATATGTCAAATTTTACAATAAACTCAACTTTTCAAATAAAG
The DNA here is from genome assembly GCA_000484575.1 of Olivierus martensii. Lineage (NCBI taxonomy): Eukaryota > Metazoa > Arthropoda > Arachnida > Scorpiones > Buthidae > Olivierus > Olivierus martensii. The sequence goes on from AYEL01086266.1 coordinate 24,424, forward strand.
TTCAAGTCTTATTTTTAATGATGATAAAAGTTGAATTATGTCTATATTTTTAGATAAAATTTTATAAATTTAATTTATTAATAAATTTATAGTTCATGTTTTTTCATGATTTTAAGTTATTACTAACAATATAATATTTTAATGGTAAGTGTTGAACAGGTAAATTCAATACTTATGATTTTAATAAGTAGAAGAAAATAATTTGAAAGGCCTTTTTAACTGAAATATTTTTAATTTTTATTAAATATTAACTAATATTTCAGGCATTTCCCAGGAATTTCTGGCATATTATTTATACTAGTAGGTAGCTATTAGTTTCTGGTTTGTGAGAGTTTTTGATAGATACAAAATGATAATCTGCCTATAAGCAAAGCTGGAAAAAATCAAAACTTTTAGGCATAACAATGATGTCATACATTACTTATTGTTTGTCATACACATGTCACAAAAATATCACTCATGTGTAATCATTTATTGATACATAATATGTTGGAATTTTTATGGCATCACTAATTGCTACACTGTAATGATGTCATACAATGGTCACATTTTGGGACATCATTTATATTGTAATGACATAATGATGATGATAATTTAGTTTAAAAATTTAATTAATAAAATATAAACAAAGCAAATTCTAATATTCAGTTGATTCTGATTAGAAAACTAATCAAGATCAATTCCAATGTTTGGAAAGTGATATTAAAAAAAATTTTCATTATGCATATTTTTATAAAAATTTATGAATAACAATATGTAAATATAACTATATTACATCTTTCGCTTTTGTTTTTACCTAGTATTTTCTTTATTTCAAGTTGCATAAAGTATTAATTAAGAATATAATGCATGTATTTCATGTTGTAAAGAATAAACAGATTTATTCAACATTATTATACTCTTTATATCAATCTTTGCTTTCTGATTAATTGATGTTATTATTTCAAAAATGTTATTATTTATTTGTAAGGTTTTTTTCAATTGCATTACTAATAATGCAGCTGAGGAAGATCTCACAAGCTTGTTATAATATCTTAATGAGTCTTACACAATTATGTTATGTAATACCTTAATGAATAAACATTACTCATATAATGTTGAGTACATTACTCATATATTTAAATTACCGTATATATTCAAATTTAAGCCGATCCGTGTATAAGCCGACCCCCCGACTTCGAGTTTAAAAATTGGTAAAACTGCATAACCCATGTATAAGCCTACCCCCTGAACTTAGCACTTAAAATTCGGCAAAAGTTTGAAACCGATAAATTGATTTTTAGTTATCGATATATTAATGCCATTTGCCAAAATAAATATTTTATTGAAAACTTTAAATATCATATAAAATAAATTATAAAATACAAACACAATGTAAAATTTTACCTTTTAAATTATATGTTACCTGAAGCGATTGAGCGCGTTGCGCCGCCGACTCCAACCTGCGTTTGTATAAGTGCATCAGATACGCAACACCGTGCCGCGTGATGCACTGCGACGTGCTGGATTGCATCAGGTAAAGTAAAATTTTACTTTACCCAATGCGGATGTTATGATGACGTCGCTTCAGAAAATATCAAGTTAATGAATAATAATAAATTTTGATAATTTACATAAAAATATTTTCTTTTTATTATTGTTATTGAATAACTGTTTTCTTTTCTAAAAAAAAATTCATATTTAAGTATCACAGTAAAAATTGCATTGGAATACATCTACATCATGGCTCCCAAGAGACCGTTCGAAGTTTCATTTTCCCTTACATTGTCTAGTTGAGTTGAGTTATTGTATTCAAATCTTTGATCGTATTTTAAAATGTTCATCCCACGGCCGTGATCATCCTAATGATAACGTCATACACTGTTAGGATGATATGTGCAACATGATTTCTAGACGTTAAGCATGCGATTTCGAAGCTTTGATTTTGTTTACGATAACTTTAGTCTATCAAAAAAGTTCATTTTTCAGTACAGATTTTAAATAATTATCATCTTTTCGTTATTTTAAATATTATTTTAGTTACGTTTTAATCTATTTTAATTAAATCATGGATGAATTAAATATAATAAGCATTTATGGATTTCTAGCGAACGATTAAAATATTCTTAATTATAATAATGAAAAATAAATATATTTTTCACTCAAAAATGAATCCTAGGTAAGATTCTTGATCAATTGTCGAATTTTCGCATCACGTCATATCGGGCACTATGGTGTCGTCTATTTGATTACAGTATATAGACGCAGGTTGGAGTCGGCGGTGCGACATGCTCGATCGCATCGGGATAAGATAAAATTTTATCTGGTATTGTATTAAATGAATTATTGCAAAATTTTCTTCTCTGGTCTTCAGGAGACGTTCAATAATCTATATTACTTCAGTGATTTTGCTTATTACTTCAATTTCTCCAGCCAAAAAAAAAAGTTGATTTTTTTGATCCATGTATAAGCCGACTACCCCACTTCAGAAAATTTTTTTTGAGGAAAAAAACCTCGGCTTATACATGTGTATATACGGTAATTAATTCAAAAACTGCTTAATATCAAATTACGTAAAGTTCAATATCATCAAAGCACAAAATAGCAGTCAAATAGAAATAACTTTTATTAAAAGAAATTAATAACATTTTTGGTATTTTTATCATACCATCTTCAGTTACAACAAAATTAGAATAGAATAACTTCAAAACATATTCTATAACAAAATCTTTTCCATATTTCAAAAATTGATATAGCCGAAGAGCAGTTATTGGAAATACAATTTTTAGTCAGTAAAATAAAATATATAAAAATTAATCAAGAAATAATATAGCATAGTACATAGTAAAATGTAAAAATAATAAAAATAATAATATTTTTGATACGTCTCATTCTAAGATTGGTGGGCAGTATTGTACCGATCACAGGTTAAGCGGACCCATATTAACAAAGGAAAAACATAAAACATAAGTCTCTTAAATCAGATGTTTAGGATTATTTATTGAAATTATGAACTGCATATCTCCAGGTTTTTGATATTCCATCCGCCTGCTGTGAATTAATGACAAGTTCTCCACCGCTGGCTTTTAAGATCTTGATTTTCTCTGCAGTAAAAAGATCTTTAGAGTCTTGCACTTTTCTAACAACTTTGGCTTCATCCCAAAGAATAATAATATCTTTCTCAAAGGCCCTTTGGACTAATGCTGTAACAAGATTTCCATTCTGCACATTGTCCTTACATTCGTTTAATCTGTCTTTAAAGTTCCTTCTTGTGATGTCTACATATACTTCTCTTCTGTAGTCCTGGACGTTATCCACTGGGATCTTATAAACCCCTGAGTCAAAACCTCCTTTTCTCTTTTCTTTGTCTGAATACTAGAATTATATGTCTCCAAACTGTGATAACAGATGCAAAAAGGAGATATTTCAGTTTGCAGTTGCAAGTTACACAACTAAGATCTGAAATTGATTCAGAACAGAATTAAGTATTACTACAACAGCTTGGTGTTTTTGATAGATATATGGTTAAATTTAAGCTGCATTTTAGACAGATGCACATTAGAAAGATTAAATGGATATTTTGTAAGCAGCTTCAACCTGTACATAAACAAGTTCTCCCCCTTGAGGATGTTTTTTGACTGTTGTGGACGATATTGAATTCCCACAGTTTGTTAAAGAAGTTATCCAAGTAGGCCCTGCATGTGCTATTTCCGAGCATGGTGATCTTATGCAAGACCTTCCGGCCTTAGAGAGATTAGTGCAACCGCTAGATGATTTGGAAGCTGAGCACATCAGATGGTCTTTCATCGCCGAACAAAACAAGAAATGGTTGGACAAGAAGAAATCTTCCAAGAATATGGCAGACCCAAATTTTGCTAGCATTAGACAGTTTTAAATTGGGTAGTAGATAATAATAATATTATAACTCGGGATGATAAATCCAGAAAATTAGTTATGTTAAAGAAAGATAGATATGATGGTTTTATTAAGGATTTCATTCAAGCTTCGGGAGCAGAGGTGTTGGTAAGTGATCCAACTATAAAGATAGCTAACAAGGTCTCTAAGTTCCTTAAGAAACCTAACCTCCCTTTGTTCCTTTATTAAAGGAAGATACCTAACCCTGCTTGCCTGAGAGTTTTTGCGTACATAAAAACACATAAAAATCCAGTCTCTGCTAGACCAATAGTGGAGAAACAATGCTCTCCTACATATTATATAGAAAAAAGTTTAGCCAATTGGTATATTAGAAAACGTGATAATTATCAGTATTCCATCAAATCTTCAGAAGAGTTTTTAGAGTGATTAAGATCTGTGGGAACTAAAGGCACAGAAATTATATCAATTTTAGATTTCAAGTCTCTGTACCATTCGTTGAACCTTAGTGCTACCTGTGTATTATTTTATAGATTCCTCTTGAAATACACACAAGAAGAACATAACCCCACGATGCTTAGGGACTTGGTGCACCTGATATGCCATGATTCTCATTTTGAATTTAGAGGCTTATTTTATCAACAAAAACAAGAAGTCCTAATCGGCAGCCCAATGGCGGGGATCCTGGCTGAAATTGTGGTTAGAAAAGTTGAAAGCCAAATATATCTGAGTATTAAAATCGAAATGCGCCTATACTCACACTATGTAGACAATATTTTTATTATGTGGGAAAAGCAGAGTTTGAGTAATCTTGTCATAGAACACTTTTCTAAGCCGCAATACAGCCTTAAACTTAATGCTTACAATAGAGGATAGTAAAATAGTCGATTATCTGGATATAAAGATTTTACCTAAAACCTAGTGCCTAAAAACCAGTGTATTTGTCAAATCCATGAATACCCCAGTATTGATACCTAAGTGGTCATAGGATCCCTGGTCATATAAAAAATCATCTTTCCGAGCTTACTTCTGACATGCCCTGACCCATTGCAGTAATGATGATTATTTGAATATTGAGCTTAAAACGATTTATCAATGCGGAGTCAAGCACGGGTATAGTCAGAAATTTATGCATAGTATATTCCTTGAGCAGAAAAAGAAATTTGAAGAAGAACTATGTACTTTAAGACCAGCCCAATCATATGCAGGATTATCTAGTTCACCAAACAGTTTAAATAAGATATCCATACCATACAGGATCCATGAGTATAGGATACTAACGAAGGCATTAAAAAAAAAGTAACAAAAAATGTTCTTACAAAAGACCATCTACAATTTTCAGCTTGATAAGAAACGACAAAGAAAAGAGAAAAGGAGGTTTTGACACAGGTTTATAAGATTCCAGTGGATAATGTCCAGGACCACAGAAGAAAAGTATATGTAGGCATCACAAGAAGGAACTTTAAAGACAGATTAAACGAATGTAAGGACAATGTGCAGAATGGAAATCTTGTTACAGCATTAGTCCAAAGGGCCTTTGAGAAAGATATTATTATTCTTTGGGATGAAGCCAAAGTTGTTAGAATAGTGCAAGACTCTAAAGATCTTTTTACTGCAGAGAAAATCAAGATCCTAAAAGCCAGCGGTGAAGAACTTGTCATTAATTCACAGCAGGCGGACGGAATATTGAAAACCTGGAGATATACGGTTCATAATTTCAATAAATAATCCTAAACATCTGATTTAAGAGACGTTATGTTTTATGTTTTTCCTTTGTTAATATGGGTCCGCTTAACCTATGATCGGTATAATACTGCCCACCAATTTTAGAATGAGATGTATCAAAAATATTATTATTTTTACATTTTACTATGTACTATGCTATATTATTTCTTGATTAATTTTTATATATTTCATTTTACTAATAAAAAATTGTATTTCCAATAACTGCTCTTCGGCTATATCAATTTTTGAAATACAGAAAAGATTTTGTTCTAGAATATGTTCTGAAGTTATTCTATTCTAATTTTGTTGTAACTGAAGATGGTATGATAAAAATAGCGAAAACGTTATTAATTTCTTTTAATAAAAGTTATTTCTACTTGACTGCTATTTTGTGTTTTGATGATATTGAACTTTACTCATATATACTAATTTAAAAAACAGCACTACACCCAGTATAGTTACAACTTTTCTTTATTAAACTACTTATGTATTTAAATATAACCGGCAAGAAGAAAGAGAGAGCACAATTATTTTTGTTCTAGAACTCTTATTTAAAAGAGTGTTCTAATATGATTGAAATAAAATTCATAAATTTTAGTGTTTATAAAAAAAAGAAACATATTAAATATATCTGAAAATTTTAACTTTATCATATAATAATGCTTTAAATTTATACTTTAATTAATTTATGATTTAATTTATATTTTGCTATATGTGTATCTATATGAATAATTTTCTATGATATCTTCTGTCTGTGGGATTATAATATGAGCAAAGAAAAGAATACATTCTCAGGGGAAAAAACAATATTTACAATGCAGGACACAAAACTATGAACAGAAAAATTTATTTATTCACAGAAACATTTTCTAATCCTTACTTTGTGCCTGTTTCAGCTACATACAAAAACAAAGAAACTAAAAACATAACTATTACATTAACTAAAGCAAAACTAGTAATATATTAGTTTTGCTTTTAGTATTTTTAAATTTTGTACACAGCTGAAATAGCCCCATAATAAGAACCAAAAATAAGTTTTCCTGTTCAGAGCTTTGTTTCTTTGCATTTGCTTAATAGGATGAATAAATTAGTAAATATATGATTATATGTGATGAACTAGGAATATATGATGATATGATAAATTAGGAAAAACTATAAATATTCAAATCAAAATTTTGTTTGAGTATGTTTATAGTTTTTTCTTAGTTTATCATATCATCATATATTCTCAATTATACAGAATGATTGATATTTAATAAACTGAAAGTAAATAAATGATAATATCCATAAATTGTTGTTATATATTCTAATTTTTAAAATTAAATCTTGTATATTAATTATATTAAATTTTATATATAAAGTTTTTGAAGTTAAACAACAATATCTAAAAATTTCTCTGGAACTAAAACTAAATCAACTAGACATAACTCATTATTAAAATATTTTTTGAGGCTGGAATAAAAATATATCAATTTAGAAAAAATTAAATAGAATTGGATTAAGCAGTTGGTGTAAATGAGGTTTGATTAGTTTACTCATATATTTTGTACATATTATTCATTATGATATTACACAATACTATTGACTATGTTGTGTAATTCTCATTAAGGTATTATATAAAGTATAATTAAAATATATATAATATTTTAATGTTTCATATATTAAGAAATTACGGTTTTTTATATTTTTTTTATAGATGTGATGATGCTGAATGATATCATAGAACAAGCAGCTGGGAGACAAAGCAAAGCAAGTGAGAGAGGTAACTATCCTGTCCATCCACGGATCCAAGTCCTGCCCCTGTAGATGATGGTGATGCCTGTCTGCCAGTCCTATCCCTACCAACTACCTGGACTGCATTGAAGTTTTGGTTCTACAGTAGATAGCTGGACTCTTTTTTGCTTGAATTTCATTTCATATGAAGAAAGATATTTTTCAAAGTAGGTAGTTGCAGAACCAATGAACAAAACAGGGCAGCTACTTTCATTTAAAACATGATGCTAACTGAATGCAGCATGCGAACAGCTTGGAAGAACCTTTATTTTAAATGGTAGTTGTCAAGATAGATGCAAAGGGCTTTCCACCATGTATGTGCATGAGAACATTTTTCCTGTTGGGTGGCATGGGTGTCAAAACTCTATAGGGATTTTATTTCTAATTATTTATTTTTATTCATATATATCTGCTCTGTAAGATGGGTTTCCATGATAAAAAAAAAGTTGCATGTAATGCTGTCTTCTTGTTGGATGGTCAATTAACTTTTGGCAAAATTTGTTTTTATATTGTTAATTACTGTGTAGTTCTAACATGTTAACCCTATATTAAAATATGTTGGCTGAGATATCACTTTTAGAGTGGTAAAGTATATTCATATATTATTAATGCTTTAAAGAATTTATCAGAAATTTTAAGACAGTTGACAGTGCACAAATGTACCATTATTATTTTTATTATTATATAATTATAATTAAACATTTAATATTTTATAGGCAAAATAATTTTTCAAACATTTAATATTTTATTAATAGTAAATATATATTAAAATAAGTTAATTTTTTTAGATAGATATTCTTTTTATCACTATCATTTAATTTAATTAAATATAATAATTTCTTCATAATTTTGAATTGGTTGTTTGTGCACTATTTTTATAAACTACCCAGTAGTCTGTCCTTTGTTGTGATGCATGGCAGTTTGTAGTTTGTGGTGTGCGTGGTGTGTCACCGTAGAGTAGACAGACCCGCCCACAGGCTACCCAACGGCCATACTTAAACATTATTCAGTGTCCATCTATTATTTTCCTACAGAGAGAGAGGAAGAAGAGAAACCCAAGTTCAAAGAAAAATTCTTGGCACACTGCTTGAAATGTATTGATATCTTCTGTCTGTGGGACTGTTGTCAATTTTGGATCCGCATTCAAGAAATCCTCACCCTCATAGTCTTCGACCCCTTCATGGAACTGTTTATTACTCTCTGCATTGTTGTCAACACACTCTTCATGGCCATGGATCATTATGATATGCATCCTGATTTTGAACACTTCTTAACGAGTGGCAATTATGTAAGTTAGAGCAAAGGCTGCAAATGACATCAATAGTTCAGTGATGCAACTCATCTTATATGTAATAATAATAAATTATTATTATTGATATTATAATCATATCAGTTCTTTGTTTAAATAAAAATATGCAATAAATTCAAATTTATGTATTCAAAAGTTTAAACAATTCTGACTTTTTATTTTGAGTTGCATAACTGAATGAGCAACACAGTGCCTTTGAGATATCTGATCATAAATTTCAGCTTAAAAATATATTATTTAATGTTTATTTTAAGAAATTAATGCTTCCTATTTGGTGATCAACTAGCCAGTCCACAACTGGAGAAAATAACCGCATGTTTAAAATTTATTTCTTATGTGGCATTTTGGCTTTAAAGTTTTATTAGGAAGCATTCACCTTAATATATAAGCTTGTTAGCAAATTTATCCATACCTTTATTGCATGATGCAAAGCAGTTTGCTTTGTAAGTAAGCAGAATATGCAATTCATATTTTCTATGCTCCTTGCAAATTTTGCTGGAATTTTTTAATCATTTGTCCTTATGCACTTTTATATTATTTAATAATTATTTGACAATTTAAATATTGTCAATATAGCCCCATTTTTTAGCTTGTCCTTGCAATATAATTAATTATTTTTTGAGTATGCAAAATATATTTACTTTGTTTGATGCAGTGTAAACCAGCCAGAAATATAGGATTATAGTAATAAAAAGTAGTTTCCACAATTAAGGTAAGCAAAAAATTACATAGCAAGGTAGATTATAGCATATTTATTCTATTTTAGATATTAATATTTAAATATTTTATAACAATATATATTATATTATACAGTATATGGTAAATATTCTTTTATAGAATTTTATGATTATCATCAAGTAAGTAAAAAATAAATAAATAATAAATTCAGAAGAGTGCATATTGATAAATAATAACTTAAAGAAATATTTTAATTTAAAAATATGAAATTTATGATTGAAATAAAATTCATAAATTTTAGTGTTTATAAAAAAAAGAAACATATTAAATATATCTGAAAATTTTAACTTTATCATATAATAATGCTTTAAATTTATACTTTAATTAATTTATGATTTAATTTATATTTTGCTATATGTGTATCTATATGAATAATTTTCTATGATATCTTCTGTCTGTGGGATTATAATATGAGCAAAGAAAAGAATACATTCTCAGGGGAAAAAACAATATTTACAATGCAGGACACAAAACTATGAACAGAAAAATTTATTTATTCACAGAAACATTTTCTAATCCTTACTGTGTGCCTGTTTCAGCTACATACAAAAACAAAGAAACTAAAAACATAACTATTACATTAACTAAAGCAAAACTAGTAATATATTAGTTTTGCTTTTAGTATTTTTAAATTTTGTACACAGCTGAAATAGCCCCATAATAAGAACCAAAAATAAGTTTTCCTGTTCAGAGCTTTGTTTCTTTGCATTTGCTTAATAGGATGAATAAATTAGTAAATATATGATTATATGTGATGAACTAGGAATATATGATGATATGATAAATTAGGAAAAACTATAAATATTCAAATCAAAATTTTGTTTGAGTATGTTTATAGTTTTTTCTTAGTTTATCATATCATCATATATTCTCAATTATACAGAATGATTGATATTTAATAAACTGAAAGTAAATAAATGATAATATCCATAAATTGTTGTTATATATTCTAATTTTTAAAATTAAATCTTGTATATTAATTATATTAAATTTTATATATAAAGTTTTTGAAGTTAAACAACAATATCTAAAAATTTCTCTGGAACTAAAACTAAATCAACTAGACATAACTCATTATTAAAATATTTTTTGAGGCTGGAATAAAAATATATCAATTTAGAAAAAATTAAATAGAAATATTTTATATACCAGAATTATCAAAATTATAAAATAAATCAGAAATGCAGAATCATAAATCTATATATCGAAAAATTAAGTCTCTTAAATCTATTTTCATTCTTAATAAAATTATATAAATAACAAGCATTATTAGCTGGAAAGACTTTTTATTTATGTAAAACATTTTTGATTTCCCATATAGATCCTCTTCAATACAAGAATAATCACATAAATGCTATAGAACATATTACAGTAGAGCATTGATTATCCAAACTAATTGGGACGAAGGGTAGTTCAATAAACAATTTTTTTGGTAATCAATCTGATAGAAAAATAAAAAAAAAACATGATGTAAAAAATATAAAACAAATTTCAAATATGTATGTTTTATTGTTTATAAGTTATTCTGCCTCATTTGTTTAATTAACATCCTAACCTAACTATTTTGAAAAGTAATCACTTAATTTCTTTTGATCCAGTTTTTGTCCTCTTTTCTTCACAGCCAAATCACACATCCTTTTTAAGATAAATAGTTGACTCAGAGTGCATTCTTCTTGTCATTCATACCAAGACATTACTGTTTTCAAGCCTCGTCATTGCTTGGCCCACTTTGTGTTAGTTCTTCATCTTCATCACTGTCACTGGTTTCAGAATCCTGTTTTTTTTCTAGTACACTAGACAAAATTTTGTCTTCATTTAAAATTAAATCAATTGAAAGTCAGAATCACTGCCATCAGTGTTTAACCACAATTGTGCATCTTCTTTGTTGCAATTTTCAAATCCTGGAATGTTTGTAAAAATTTCCACAATTTTATTCATGCCTTCTTCTACTTCTTCATTGACATCTATACCTCCTAATACTTTTTCCAAGCATTTTGAAGATTCTCTTGTGTCAAACTGTTCCAAGCATTGGCAATTATATAGGAACAGTCCTTTAAGATTTAAGTTTTTTTGTAAATGTGACCCCCACTTTCTTCATCTTCAGCCAACAACAAACAATGTAAGACTTATTTTCTGTATATTCTTTTAAGCTTTTCTATAATCCCCTGGTCCATCAGCTGCAAAAGCACTGTAACATTAGGTGGCAAATAAACGACCTTAAAATTTTCATCCACTGAATTTAATTTATCCAATTCTGGATGCAAAGGGGCATTATCTAGAAGGAGGAGTACTTTGCCTGTTTTATTTTCTTTTTCTTTAAACTTCTTTACTTCTGGAATGAACTCTGCTGTATATCAGTCTATAAAAACACCACTATTCATCCAAGCATTCTTCTGGATTTTGTAGCATACCGGAAGACGTCACATTTTTGAAACAGCAGGGTTTCTTGACTTTCCCAATCATAAGCAATGGTAGAGGGTGAGTTCCCATAGCGTTTGTGCAAACCACTATTGTAACTTGCTCTTTGTTGACTTTAAAGCCAGATGCCATTGATTCTTGTTTAGAAGCCAGAGATTTATGAGGCAATGACTTTTTTTTAAATCTGTTTCATTGGCATTGTACACAAGATCTAGAGAATAGCTTTCTTTGTTTAGAGATTCCAAAAATGTTGCTTTAAAATTTTCAGTTGCCTGAACATTCCCAGATAGAGATTCTCCAAATTTTCAATTCTCATATACTGTGCTGAGATTTAAACCTCTTTAATCTGTCAGTACTTGCCTTGAAATCTTCTGGACCACCAAGCTTCTTATTCATTTCTAGTGCTTTTTCACTTAATAAAGGCCAGAAATATGTCCTCCCTGACTTCTTTTCTGAACGAACCATTAATAAACTACATTTTCTAATTTTTCATTTTGTGGTTTTTTCATAGTTTTCCTTCTCCTCGATCCATCTGTACTATCCAACATGGATGCAAAATTCAAAATCTTGTCTTTTTGATTTTTAATGTCAGACACTATGGATTTTCTGATATTGAAAGCTTTTGCAAGAGATGTTATGGTTTCATCTTTTTCTAATTGATTTATTATGTTAACTTTGGTTTCAATAGATAAAACATTTCGATTCCTTTTCCCTGTAGTGGGCAGGTTTATTAGTTGCAGGATAACTATACAATGTATATAATCTTCCCAGAGGCAATCATACAGTACAGTACCTTGTTTACACTATACAGAACAATACATATGTATTGTTTAACCAGTTTACATAGAGACCTCTGGTGTTGAATAATATGCAGTAGTTAACATATTTAAAACTTTAATTATAATTTAAGGTGATTTTATACCTTCAGAAGAAATGGAGGAAAGTGAAAGCCCACATGCATCTCTCAGATTGTGCATGTGACAAGTTTATCTGAACAGATTAAAAAAAGAACAGAAAACTGATCAGCTAGTAAATTTCATTTTATTAGCCTTACAATCTCCATTGAGTGGAAGTTATAAGTAAATATATGTGAATTTAAAATAAAATTTTCATCAGAATACTACTTACGAGTTCTCACCAAGCAGTTTATCTCCCAAAGTGAGAGAGAAAATAATGGTGGCATTTCCTGTTTTGTCTCAAACCAATATCCAATCAGAAATGCATTTCAATTTGAATCCTATAAATTTTCTCGTTCAGTCTAAATCAGTATGCACTAGTACGTGACATTTTCAAATGAGTTTGGCTATCCTTGTTCCGTTCACATTTATGAGATTAAACAAGTTTGATAATTTGAACTGGTTTATAATGCATAGTGTAAACAGGGTATAAGGGCTATGTAAGTTTCAATTGTGATATGCAACAGTCTCTGCCAATACTCAATAGAAAATAAATTATAAAAACAATACAGTCAATGCTATAACAGAAGCTTAGGTTCTCTCACCCTACACATTGTAGGGTGGGAGTATTGGCAGAGACCTGTTGCATATCACAATTGAAAATTACGTTCATATAAGTGATGTTCTGGTTAATTGACGTTCAGATAATCGCTCTGCTGTAATTCAAAGATATTTTTTAATATATCTTCAAATTAACATGTTCTATAGTGTATATGTGATTATTCTTGTACTGAAAAGAATTTATGAGAGGGATCAAAAACGTTTTACATAAATAAAAAAATAAAAAACTCTTTCCTGTTAATAGTGCTTGTTATTTATATGATTTTAAATCAGAAGTATTTTTATCAATGCAATATTTTATTAAAACAAAAAAAATCAAGAAAATGCAATTTCTTATTGTTGTATTAATTTATTTAAGAAAATATTAATAGGAAAATTAATTTTTGATGACATATATATAAAGGAGGTTCACAACTTATAATAGTGATTATTTACAATGAAAATTTGTACTTATGATTTTGCAATAAATGGCAGCCAATTGTGATTGGATGGTTAAGCTGTTGCCAGGATAGTAACATATTGTATTTTCACCATATAATATTCATATTTAATTATGGGTTTCATACTTCCAGATTTTTTAGGTATCCAAGCTCAACCTATTCTAAATATATGAAAGCGTAGAATTCAGATTTCATGTTTCTGAAAAAGTTTTGATGGATCCTACTATAAAGTTCTACTGGCTCTGCCACATTTATATTGGCAATTCATAGTGGGATCTAGAATTTGTACCATTAGGTAGTAGTTAGCCAATGATTGGGAAGTGATGTTAAAAAATAATTACTTATATTTTCTGAAAACTTGATTAGGTTAGTTTGAATTAAGCTATTAATGGATACTTTTGGCAGTGGCTACTTTTATAATCCCTCACAGACAGTCCAACACCTATGATGGATTCAACTGAAAAATTGAAGGATGGAATTCAATAAGTCTGGTTAGGCCTGGTCATTCGTGAAAAATAATATGTAAGATATGGAATTGAACTTGGACCTTTAAGTTGATAAATGATTGTTTACCATACTGCCAATACTAGCAACTTGGACAAAGAAAAATAAATTAAACATTCCATCTTTGTTTTTACATTGTTTTCTTTAGTTTTCTTCATAAAGTTCTGGTAAGCATGAAATATATAATTTCCTTATTTTAAAGAATAAATAGCATTTATTCAACATTAGTGTGCACTACTACTTTTCAAAAGCATATTGAATATTCTATTGGTTGGGTAATATAATCTCCATTTATAATGTTGCACTTATGGAAAATTGTATTCTGAGTTATGACAGATTTGAACTATGACCAAAATTTTTTATCTTAACCCTAGTGTAAGTTGGTGATCTCCTGCATAAATAAATTTATTAATTATATATAAGCAGTCTATAATCATTGAAAAAGTTTATTTCAAACAAACAATTTAAGTTTGTGTTCATTCATCCATGTGCGCTCACGTGTGCGTGCGTGCATGCGCATACATATGCATGTGTGTGTATGTGTGTATGGATGATTTTTCAAAATATTTCATTTGATATTTGATTTATGTAATTAACTCATTTAATCTCAACTATTCAGTTTATTTTATTATTAAATATATATAATTTTATTTGGTACTGTACTAGAATTTTAAAAGTTTAACATTATTTTGATATTAAATTCTTTTTACAGAAAAGTATAAAGTGAATAAAAATTTTTAAATGTTAATTTAATAGAAGCAAATATATAAGATACAATTCATTAAAAATAAATTGATAAAATATTGGCTCATGAATAAAAATTAAATCTAGTTAATATAAGTGAAAAATATTTAGCTTTGAGTAAAAAGTATTTATTAGTTGATTTGTATTTTTTATTTAAACTTGTGTATTATTCAATTTATTATTATAAAATTTAATTTATTATAATGATATAAAATTTTTATTTTTTATAATAATTACAAAGTATTTTAAGTGAATAGTTTTGAATATAATTTTTTTTTTTTTCTCGCTTAATGTATATTATAATACATTAAGAGTTCATTACATTGTTCTATATAATATACATTAATGTATATTATATAGAACAATACTCATTAGAGTATTGTTCTATATTATGATACTCATTAGAAAAATTGTGAAGAGTAACTAAAATTGATCTCAATCATATTCTTCATTCAAAAAATATGATCGCAATTGCAAATTTAAAAATATATCTTTTATTTTTTATTCATAATTAGCATTCGTAGTTTTTCTTTTCTAATTCAATATTAAATTCATGACTGTTTTATGCATTATAACCCAAATAATAATAATATGTAAGAATTACTCTAGTTATTACATTACCCGATTCCTGAAAAGTAGACCAAGGATAGCAGAAAAACTGAATATGGGCTGCTATTTTATGATAGTTCCTTTATGAAATATAAAGCAGGTATGTCAAAACCGCAGCCTTCAGAACTCTTCAGTGCGGCAATTCATTAGCATAAATATTTTTTAACAATTATGTATTTTAATAATTTAATTAATACCGCAATTTTTAATACAATAAAACTTTGTTAATTTGAATAATAAGTTAAATAAACTTAGATATTTAATTGTGAAGATTCCAAATAAATAGGCTGTATCCAGTGGACTTAAAAACTACCGATAACTGACGGCATATCTACGAATACAAACCATCGCTCCAGTGTTAATTTATAAAAACTTAATTTTACTTATTTTCTTTAAATTATAGAATGTATTTCATTTTTTTGTTCAAATCTTATTCTATAAAACAGTTATTGCTGCAAAGTGTAAATAGTTAGGAATGAAAGTGGTTTGAATACAGTATTTTGGTGTGGTGCTCTCAACATTACTTTGTCCTTTAATGCAATACTTTCAATATTTATGTTGATTTTAATTAATTAAAATTTAATTTAATTAAATGGTTTTCTGTAAGAACTGAGTTTGATACTCTTATTATAAAACAATCATTTTATTATACCAGAAAAAATTCGCCTACTAGTTTGCACGGCATAATTTTTTTCTTCTATTAAATTCAGAACTTTAATCTGTGACATCTCAATAATTATTGTACTTGAATTAAGAACAATAAATTTATTAGAGAATAACCCTGACTTAAATATTTGCATTATGACTAATAGAGTAAAAGTATTTTTAACTTGTTTTCCGAAAGGCTTATGTATATATATAGCAATATCTTTGTGATTCATTGATATTGATAGATAATGAATTATCAAATTTTTCAAAAAATTTGGTAACTTCAACTCGTCATCTCTCTTGCTTCAACTATTTAGTTTTTATGAAATTTGGTAAGATGTATCATCGAGTTATGTTGATTATGATCTCGATGATACATCAACTAAGCCTTTATATTCAAGCATTTAAAAATGGCGGACGGGTTTAAACTTTAAAGGTTTCTGTTTAATAATTTTTGAACTATTCGATGAATTTTATAAACCTTTAACTAGATGGACAGATTATTGAAGTCGAATTTGAAATAGGATTAATTAACTCTTTAGATTTCTGTTTAAAAATGAAAAATGTTCAAGCTTGAAATTTTCTTATAATTGTGAAATTATTTTATGACATTGAACATATAGATTATACCGTTGAAGATTATTTCGATGATATATTTTTATCCTCTGTTTTCAATCAAAAATAATGTGAATATATCCTTTATTCAAATATAAAGAGTACATTCGGAAAGTAAGGGATTCGTTGTTTCCAGAACTATTTATTAGATTTGGGCCATTTTTCATAAAGTGAAAGATCCATCTAATGATAGTTTATCATCAGTATCTAATCATTCATTTGAATGAATATTTTTTTTTTTTGAATGATATGACTTGAAAAATAGAGGATACTATGAATAATGCAATTATTGTTGAAGTCGAATGATGAATAATGTGCAAAAGTTTGTAATAATTAAAATGAAAGTTTTAATTCAGTTGTATCCATTTACTTTTTTTACATTTTGTTTTCGTTTTGAGCATGATAATTATATGTTGATATTCACATATGCTTTATCATTTCTATTTTTTTCAGACATTTTGTTGTATTTATATAGTGGAAATGTTATTTTAACATAGAGCTTGTAGAAAAACCATCTTTTCTCTTTCTTCAAATGAAGTATTGATCCAGATAATTATATGTTGATATTCACATATTTAACATAGAGCTTGTAGAAAAACCATCTTTTCTCTTTCTTCAAATGAAGTATTGATCCGTCATCCATATGATACATATTTTTTATGAACTGTAATGAGGTTGTTTCCAAAATGATGTAAATAAAATGTCTGTAGTTGCGGTGAACAAAAGTCTGCAGAATTATAATTAATAAGATTCGCGTGAATTACAGATAGGCCTAATTATTGCTTTTAATATTTGCAGAATTATAATTAATAAGATTCGCGTGAATTACAGATAGGCCTAATTATTGCTTTTGCGACAGTTATTGCTGAAATAATCGCAAGAAGAAAACTTTTAATAGGTGATATTATATTGAAAATGACAAATAAAGTGCTTAATTAAAAAATATAGAGAAACATGCAATCTATCAATTAGAACTTCGAATATTATCCCTATATCACGCTAGCTTTTATATGTAGTATGTTAAATATTTAACATGCTAAATGTAATTTTAGAATATAATTTTTACATGTAGGTTAATCTATAAATTCGATACTTCATAAAAATATTTAAAATTTTATTTAGGCTGTGTAAAAAAATTTTGAATTTCAATATCATGACGATGAAAATATTTTGTCAACTGAACGTAGAAATACGCTACATTTTCATTCTGAAAGATCGGATTCTTTCTAGTCCTTCACCTCCGGATTTTTTTCACAAGGATTTGTGGAACCGCATTCTCTATCTCAGTGCTTCTCAAAGTGTGGATCGCGTAACAAAATTTGAGGGTCGCAGAAATTTTAACAAATGTTTTAATTCGTATTTCTAGTTTATATATCTTTATACCCAGGATCGCGAAAATATTTTCTCGGATAAAAGAGATCGCCAAGTGGAAAAATTTGAGAAGCGCTGCTCTATCTGACGACTGATCCCAGCACTGTGGGCCGTGAAGGACACTGGAACGTCCAACCGCTTTGGTAACCTATGGTTGGAAAGCGGCATTAAACAACAACAAAATTTTTATTTTAATATTTGGGTAAAATAATTCATTATTATTGATTCTGTATACCATATTACTTCGAATTTAAGCCGCAGTAGAATTTTAAAATTAGAAAAAATAAAAATGATTTTATAATAGGTATTGAAAAATAAGAAACGTTTTTATTTACTTGAATAGGTACTAATATACATAATAAGCTACCGTTTAGAGCCGCAGTAGAATTTTAAAATTAGAAAAAATAAAAATGATTTTATAATAGGTATTGAAAAATAAGTTTTTATTTACTTGAATAGGTACTAATATACATAATAAGCTACCTAATTTATTGAGAATCATCTTCAGTTATACTATCACTTTCGTTTTTTTTTAAGTAGCGCCAGATATCTTCTCCCAAACATGTTCTAATCTATCTTTCATCAATTCTGTTGTCATCCATGCATTTTTTGTGCTCGAATTATAACACCTTTAGGAAAATTTCCCTTGGGTACAGTTTTTTTTGTTTAAAATAATAAAAGGTGGCAACTTGTTTCCATTAGCGGTTATAAACTGCATTATAGTAATTTGGGATTTTTCTTATAATTAAAATATGGCCAGATATGACGCGATTCTATTGATACAAGCTACTATCAATAGCAATTAGATTAAATCAGAAAGTACGAACGGGGGACCACCGAATAAACTGTTATCAACAATCGTAATATTCTGCGCATGCGTAGAGCGTAAAGCAAAAACTCGAATGTTGGGAAGTGGGAGATCGGGAGAAATAAGATGTTAAAATATTCGTTTTGAATTTGTGGAAGCTTGGGAGAAATAAGATGTTAAAATATTCGCTTTGAATTTAAGCCGCATCCAAAATTTTACATCAAAAATTTGAATAAAAAGTGCGAATTAAATTCGAAGTAATACGATATTGTGTAAAGACTGCACCAAATACTAATTAAAATGTACTCTATTTTAAAATTCAATACTCTTGTGTAAAAATTATATAATTTATGCTACGAAAAATTACTTTGCTAGTAGATATAATAAATTACTTAAATATTTTCTTTTAAAAGTCAGATGAAAAATATAGACCATTTTATTATTCTGTTTCAAACATATATAGAACATGTCCGCGAAAGCCTCGCCTAGCTAAGGTGGATGAGTCCAAACGCGAAAGGGAGAATATTTTATTAGATAAAAATTATTGAATTAATATTAAGTTCTGTTAAATATACTATTTCCAACGTCGAAACTAATCATTTAGCATTCGACATTACAATAAACTTCTATTCAACTTCAGTTATTTTGCGTTTGAAAACATCCATGTGCGAAGCTGTTATCTCTATTTTGTCACTGGACTCGTTCAATTAGCGCACGCTTACTTGTATCGGTAGTCGCGGTTAAGCTGGACGGACAGTAGTAAGCCCTAATAAATTATAAAATTATTTTGCTTAAATGAATAATTTCAATTAGGCAGAACTGACTTGTAGAGACTGTTTAAATTATAATATTTATTGTTTTTTTTGACAATTTTATCTAATTAAATATATTTAGTATTATTTAATATAGCATTGGAAATTTATGTAACAGTACAAACAAATACAATATTTCAAAGTTTAATCACCTCTCTGCATTTTTGAATAAGATAATGCAACTGGTTTACGTGTGATGTCTGAAACGATTATAAAATGAATCATTGAAAAAATATTTGATTAAATTATATTTCTCGAAAGTGAACATTACTTTTATTTTAATTTTTCAATTTTTCTTTTTTAATTCATTATGGACTTTATCGTTATAAACTATAATAAGTTAAGTATCGAAATTTTGAAATTCTAAAGGCAAATTTATTGGCTGCTTTTTATTTTCCTGCCTTCCGTTTCTGTCTTTCATCAGAGATAGTTTCCGGATCTTACGACTCCAAATGTTTTAGATAGATCCTAACCCATCCCATTATTTATCATCCTCCAACCTTCTAACCGATTCTATCACAATTAATGACTTGTCATAATTGACTCTAAAATGACCGAAAGTTATTTATACATAACATCAGGATAGGTTCAGAACATGAATCAGTCAAGCCAACTAATTTTCAGACGAAATTAAAAAACTAAGAAAAATTCTAAAATATATAAAAACGACAATATTCAAAATTTGAAGTTTTGGATAGTGAGTCATGCAAACATTCCAGCTGATTATTAAGAAGAAAAAAAATGTTATATAAATATATAAAATATATTTATTGTTTATTCAGAATATAAAATATAAATACTGTATTAATATTTGCTAAAAGGATAATGAACATTTAAGAAAAATTTACAAAATTTTGATAAATATTGAAAATAATATTTGATTTTTGTTTGTTGTGATTGAATAAAAGTTTTTGTTTTTAATAAATCGATGAATGTATTAGTTTAAATCTGAATATATATTTTTGTTTAGTAGAAAAGATTTGCGGTTATAAACTGCGAATGAGTGTTGTTCATCTTTCTTAAATATTAAATCTTTTCTTTAAAATGATATAAAATTACATACTGTATATAAAAATTTCGTTTCACAAAAATTTAGCATTTAAAAGTAAATTATTCAATCAAAAATATCAAAAATAGTAAATTATTCAATGAATAACGTTATTTTAAAATCATAAATATTTATAAAATTCTTTAATAAAATTTTATTTTGTATAAAATAAAGAAACATGAAATACAATATTGTTCGATTTTATGTTTAGTTTGGGTAACCATATAAAATCTAATAATAGTCTTTAAGACAGTCCAGATAAGTGATTACTTTCCAATCCACCATTAGTTGTTATATATAAGCTCATAATAAATTTAAATATGATAGTGTACGAAAAATAAAGTATATTAGCGCCTAACAAAATATAAAATACAATATTGTATTTAATTAATTTGCAGTATAATGAAATATAATATAAAAAAGCAAAATAGAATCATGATCAGATTTTTATTAAATTTAACTGATGAATAATCTCTATTCGTGTATAAATTCCTAATTATATAATAGATATTTTAAAATCCTAATAATGTGAAAAATAATAAAGATTTGCTAATTTTTTATTTATATAATTAATATAAAATTATTTAAAATATATAAATGCATATTTTATAACAAAGGTAAATTAACATTTACTGTCGATCTACATTGTCGGTGATTTTGTTGATAAACTAATAGAACAAATTAAATTTTTTCAAAATAGATTATTATTTTAATCTTATTTTATTTTTTGATTTCATAATTAATGGAAATTTGATTCCAATAAATAAATTTAAGCTCCATTAACGAAATATGAATTTATCATGAATGAAATTAAATACAGTACATATTTTCCGTCCCCGATAGCAGCGCCTAGCTAAGGTAGATGAGTCCAAACGCGAAAGGGAGAGACTCAGTCGGTATAATGACGGTATAAAAATTATTGAATTAATATTTATATTAAGTTCTGTTAAATATATTATTTCCAACGTCGAAACTAATCATTTAGCATTCAACACGTTGTCATCTCTATTTTGTCAGTGGATTTCAGTTAGTGCACGCGTACTTGTCCTATTTTGTCATTGGACTTGTTCAGTTAGCGCATGCATACTTGCGTCGATGGTCGCAGCTAACCTGGACGGACAGTAATTTGATGATAATTTTTTCTTGCGTTTGAAAACATCCATGTGCGAAGCTGTCATCCCTATTTTGTCTGGACTCATTCAGTTAGCACATGCGTAGTTGTATCGATGATCGCGGCTAAGCTGGACAGGCAGTAGTTTAATTACCTCTATTCAAAATAATCCTATTAATATCCGAAATTTATTAAATTTATTATTCAATTATATTAATTACAGTGAAATTAAAAAATAATCTATTCAAAAATTATTTTTAAATCTAATATAGATTTATTAGAAATATTATATTATCTAGTGACTAGTAACTCGTAACTATTAAGGGTTATATTTGGAAAACTAAAAATTTTGTTTTCTATAAATCATCTTCCATCTCTTAATAACCGTCCTTGTTTGCTGTTCTCAGTTTTAATGAAACTTTAACATTATCAGGATTTCGTGAGCTTGAAAATGCCGTAGCAAAGTTGACCGTGGGAAACGAACCACTTCATTTAAATGAATTCCAACATGGTCATATATATATTGCCTTTTGATTTATTGATGATGGCTGAAAATGCTGGAATTATTAGCAATTGATGATGTTTTAAAATGAATTGGAAATTGTTGTCAATGAGTTCAATAAAGTTCACGGAATGAAAACAATTGAAGTTTTATGTGATTCTGATATGATCTCACAATATATGAATTGTTCACTTTTATCTCTAATAGCCATACAGTGTGCCATTGCATAATTCTATTTTTAGGATTTAAATTTCTAATCGGCATCAAAACTGTACGCAATAAAGTTCACGGAATGAAAACAATTGAAGTTTTATGTGATTCTGACATGATCTCACAATAAATGAATTGTTCACTTTTATCTCTAATAGCCATACGGTGTGCCATTGCATAATTCTATTTTTAGGATTTAAATTTCTAATCGGCATCAAAACTGTACCGAGTTTTAATTCCAAAATGTATGGAGGAACTCATGATAGCATAAAAACTTGTAAAAATTCATCCAAATCGTGTTATACAATTTCATTTTCATCAAAAAATGCACTCATTTGTCTTTCCTGAGTAGCACGATATCGATTTATTGCAGCATCATATCGTAATTGAGTTTGTAATTGCATCTCATTTTGAAGCAATTAGGCCCCTATAACATTCGTTCAGCATTTTCATATATCGGTCTATCAATATTTTCTTGACTTTGTCGGTTCTCCATCGTTGTTACCGTTGTCAATTTTGGCGATGCATTTTCTCGACACGTGATTCTATTTTAAATTAACAGGAAAGAAAATGAGAAAACTGGTATGTACAGGTAATTAATAAAACGTTTGTTTAAACACCAACGGCAAGATTTAATGTTTGTTATCAGAACATGTGAATTTGATTTTTAAAATTAAAAAAAATTACTTATTAGATTCTCTAAATCAACTTTTAATACTATTTTGCTACGATTATTTAGATTCAGCTATTTAGAAAAATTTAGGAAAATTTAGATTCAGCTATAATAGAAATGTTAAATCAGCGATTGGTAAACTTTTGCGGGAAAGGGGCCATATTATATCAAATGATATATAACCCGGGGCCGCACTTAAAAATTATACGTTTTTATTTCTTCAATAATTATGAAGAAAATACAACATATAAATATATTTATTTAAGAAATTAGTTATTAATGAAATTTTATGAAATTCTTTTCATTCTTTAGTCATCTTTTCAAAATAAAAATTAAATTTTGTAGTGTTTATTCTTATTACCGCTTCCAAACGCTCATCGAAAATCCCTGTGTTTAAGGAATGCTTGTTTATGTTCATAATAGAAAACGATTTTTTTATATTCATTTTATTTATCAGTAAAAGTTTGGGCATTATGAATATTACTTATAGCAAGAAAACAACACAAGATTGTATTAGACGCGACACGCCACAACACAAAATTTAGTAAAACATTACCACGTGATATAATGAGGAGTACCTGTACAATCTTTCTTTTTTTAACAAATATTTTCATCACTAAACATTTCGACAGATGTTAAAACTTAGTTTAATTACATTATTGTTAAATTTTTTTTGTTTGTAATTTTCAAATAAAGCAAAATGGTCACGTATAATTTTTTAATTATTACAATCATAACGATGATAAAACTGTTACTCGATACAAGTTAATAAAAAATTATCACTAGACACTTATAGCTCGACATTATCTTGCTCAAATTTCATCAACTTTGATATAAATTTTTGATTCAAAAGTTTGTAATGAATTAACTTCATATAATTCACCTTGTAAAAATAAAATTTTCCTTGAAATGTTAAGCTTAAAAAGTCAGGATTAAATGATTATTATACGAAGTTTTTTCAATTACAGGATATGTTATTTTATTATCTATTGATATTATAATTTATATTTATTTATAATTTATTTGTTACAAATTCATTAAAAACCAGAGTGGAGTGTTTCTAGAAGAATATTGATTTAAGATCAAGTAAAAGTCGCACTATATCAAATCATAAGATGAAAATATGAATCCGCTACGAAGTTCTATACTTCATATTTATAATTACGATTCGATTTATATAACTATCAATCTAATATATTTAGTTGGCGATTTCAAATAACATTTTTTGCAAGTGATTCAAAATATCTAATATTTTATTTAAAAGTTGTAATACTAAAAAATTTTTTTATGAATAAGGAATTTACTGATTGACATTATTTCCATAGATATTGCATCTGATTTGCTAATTCAAATGAAATAATTTTATTTTTAAATAGCTTTGTTTGTTGATTTATCATTGTGAATATAAAACTTATTTAAATGATTAGAATTAGTGAATAAGTTAAAATTAAATATTTGTTTGAATTTCAATTCTCTTTTAAATTAATTATCTATATTATGTTATGTTTGCACGTGATACACTATTAATGTTTGATATATATAAATCCCAAATATCCGGCTTGATGACATCCTGATATTGCTTTAAAATTAAAAATAATAATGAATAAAATAGATATTTAAATAAAATTTCATTTCTTTTTAATACTTTCTGTTACACACAAGGAATTATTTTAGGTATAGCCTATTGTTTCGTGTGTTCTTTTATTACTAGAGTTTTCCTTTTATTATCTGATATTAAACAAAATAAAGTTTTCCTTGGCTAATTTAAAATTTATTTATATTGTATTTTCAACAGAATATAAATAGTGATTACTTACGAAAATAATTCCTATTAGTATTCTAAAGATTATAGCATACTGCTGAAATCCGGTTCTGCTATTTATATTTTATTTTATAACAACCTATATTCTTAATTTTTTATTTAATATTCAATGTTTTTTATGTTGATTTATTAAACAAAAATTAAAATTATAATAAGACGAATAATTTTCTATTAATTTTTAGAAGCGAAGAAAACATCCATGTTCCAAAACAAAAGAAGAGCAAAACGGAATCATCATATTTTTTAAATAATTCATTCATCAATAAGCCATTAAATTTATGCAAGAAAGATGATAAAGGTGATTACTACAAATATTGTTTTTTCATTTCTGCATGAAAAATAAAATAATTTTAATAATTTTTTAGTTTTTAACAATGTAAGAGATAAGATAGTTATTTCATAAATGCTAAAGTGCAATACTTTAAGTTTAATTAGAAATATTTAAATAAAATATTTATTGTTGATAAGTATCATTATAGTCTTTTCTACAAAATGACCATGTTTTTTTATACATGACAAATAGTTTAAAATATAAGTTATATAAATTTTCTAACATTTCAAATGCTTCAATCTCATAACGGGAGGGATTAAAGATCTCAAATATAACTTACAAGTTAGCTAAAATGGGATATTCTAAAATTTGAATATTCTGCAGTGTTTTTTTGAGAAAATTTGCGCATTGCATGACACTAAACAAACTCTAAAAGCAATTATATAGGATCACTATTGTAAAATATATCTAAAATTCTTTTAATTAATTATTATATATTTTTCACGTATGTCAGTTTAAGAAATATCATTTATTTAATGTTTCGAATGACTATCATTCTTGTTTTGAACGGCTGCCATTTTGTAACGTGACTTGTTTTCTCAAATTTAATAAGAATGTAACATGGATAATAAGGAACACAACAGTAAAATTTGAATGCTGTGCGATGTTTAGTTATAGAAAGCGCTTGATGAAGATCTGACGAACAAACTAATATACTTATAGCAAACTTTTTTTTGTTAAAAATGTCTTAAGCATATAAGAAAAGTGACTGAATAACATTAAATTAAAGAAATAGAAAATGATTATTTTCTACTTATAGATAGAATTTATTAATTAGTTTATTCGAATTTTAATTCATCATTTACGGAATATTTCGATACATAAGTTTTGAATGGAATTCATATCTTAAAACGAAAGATAAATAAATATAATCCTCAAGGACATATAGATTTCACAAATTATTTGAAAATAAACTGGAATCGATAATGTTGCTTACTCATCGGAATTTCAATGTGAGAAATAAAATTATCGGTTTATGTTTGCTATATTTTATAATTTTAATAATTCATTAAATAAAATAATTAGAATAACTGTAACTTCTTAGAACAAATCTATAATTATGATATTCAGTTAAAAAAGAACAAACTACTGTATTTAAAATATAATTTCGACAAAATTTCTTAACTAATAAACACACTTAGCAGAAATTAATTTTGATGATATCAAAATAGAGCTAGTATTTAAAAAATTTAAATTAATATAATATATGGTGATAATTTACAAAAATCGACTGATGTAAATTTCGATTACAATTCAATGTATTTGATTAAAATATATCTTAGATCAAAAGTATTGAATATAAAGAATGTATTTATGTAAATTATCAGTAAGGGAACTGTGAATATTAAAAAATCGTATAATAAATTTCTTAAATTTTTTTATCTAGTTTTATTGTAATGTCGTATTTTATAATATATACAGTATTGAATTTAATTTCATAATTTTTAAATCTAAAAATTTATTTTTAGATTTGCAATATTGCAGAAAAATATATATTCTTAAAGGAATTTTTTCGAAAATTATAATGAAAAATATTTAGAGAAGTCTTTTATTTATCAAATTTTGAGATTAAATAAATATCAAAAATCGACTGATGTAAATTTCGATTACAATTCAATGTATTTGATTAAAATATATCTTAGATCAAAAGTATAAAGAATGTATTTATGTAAATTATCAGTAAGGGAATACTGTGAATATTAAAAAATCGTATAATAAATTTCTTTAATTTTTTTATCTAGTTTTATTGTAATGTCGTATTTTATAATATATACAGTATTGAATTTCTAGCAAATAATTCATTTTAAATTTTGAATATAATAAAAAATGTTTAACGCTACGTAAAAAATTATATTTAAAGTACGGAAATTAGAAAAAAATAGTAAAAAGTTTATTTTTATTTCAGAATTAGAAAAGTTCGATTATTACAATATCGATCAAATTTAAAAGATTATTTGTCTATGACATTCTTAACTTCTCAAAATAACAACAGGTTCAAGATGGATATAGGTATTACTGTAAAAATATAACCAGTAATGGAATAATTGGGGGGGGGGAGATTTTGGTTATAATGAAAATGTTGTCATTTAATTAAATTTTCGATTTTTTTTGCTGGAGACCATTTAAAAATTTGGTTTTATAATTTCATTATTATAAAAAAATTACAATGCTAAATTTTAATAGTACTTATAAAAAGAGCAAAGTTTATAAATTGTATAATCATAATTAAGTAACTCATTGATATTTGAAATTAATATTTATAAAAATTAATTTCTTAAATCTGTTTCATAATGATTCGTTGTGCTCTTCAAAATTAAGTACTCTACGCTGACACTGTCTTAGGAACTGCTGATGTTTCAAATAAATCTTCATTCCACCTTTAATTGCAACAAATGTTAATCCTCCCTAAACAGAGTATTTGCTAAGATTATATTGAAAAAATATTTATTAAAGAAATAAAAATCAAAAATTACCAAAAGAGCTCTTTGTAATCTTGATTGCACACTGCTAAACAATACTTTTCCTAAAACAGTAGCCACAGTTGGTAAGATCAAGGCACCACAAAGTGCACGGGTGTGAGATACTGGATCTGAAAAACTGGGATTATCATAAATAAGATATTCTCGAAATGAATGCATCATGGCAACACTACTCAAAAGA
Organism: Olivierus martensii; assembly: GCA_000484575.1. Lineage (NCBI taxonomy): Eukaryota > Metazoa > Arthropoda > Arachnida > Scorpiones > Buthidae > Olivierus > Olivierus martensii. The sequence continues at coordinate 52,665 of AYEL01086266.1, forward strand.
TTTTTCAGGCCAGGTATTCGTCCAAAATGCCTTCTCCACAATCTTAAGATGTAATCTTCCCAACGTACCATTTTTCCTAAAATTAACATAACTGGAATGGTTGGTAGACCTACAAGTAAAAATAACGGATCTGCTTCTTCCATCACATGAAGTCCTTCTTTATGTCCAAGAACCTAACATAAAAAAATAAAAAAAGAATGTTTGAAAATTTGATATTTTAAGCATTGAAATTTAATATATTAAAATTTAAATTACCTGCATGACAGTTACTGCACCATATGTTACAGCTGTCCAGTAAATTGATCCAACTACTACTCCTGCAGCTACAAAGGGACACACTTTATACAATAATCGATCAGCCAAATCCATCATATATACAAATATACCTAAAAATCAAATTATATACCAATGATCTTTGTTTTCTTATGTATCATATTTACAAAGAATAATTTAAATATGAAAAGTAACAGTAAAAAGTCCTCAAAAGTTAATGATTACATTTTGAAAGTTTTTGTCTATTGTGGAAAGTTTCACAAAAAATATATATTGCAACAAAAAAATTAATAAGTTATAAAATTTTTTTTGTCAATAGACAAAAAAAAATGGTGAATTATTAAACGATGGGACTATAACAATCAATCTGTGGATGGATAGTCCCATCGCTTAATAATAGTTCAGATAGATGACAGGGATTAACAGGCCAGGCCCAAGAAAAACTTCCAAGGGATGGGATCCACTGTTTTCTAGAATGGGAAAGAAATCTCATCTCATCTCTTGATTTCTGGGATGGAATAATTTTTTTCAACTCTAGATCCCATCTCAGATGGTTTCTAGAGTGGAAAGCTGAAGCATTTCCATGTAGTCAATCTGTTAGCCAGATTGACTGCATGGATGATAATCTGTAATTAATTTAAAAATGATAAATTTAATGATAATAGTTTAATAAAATTTCTATGAACAAAGCATTTTGAATATTTCTTCAATTGAAAGCATGTTTAAAAATAAAAAAAACGTGCATAAAATAGTGAAACATCACTTAAGAAATTATCAGTTTTTTCAAATTTTCAATGCATTAACTATAATCTGAAAAATATTTAATATCATCCATAAATATGAAATTATTTTAAGATAAATTCTCAATATATTGACTTTCATTTTCAATCAGTGAAAACAGAGTATACTGAACTATTTAAAAAGTATTCAAAGTATATTCCAGGTGTGGCCAAGTTTCATGTCATTAAGAGCCATATAGGAGAATCTCAAATACTTGAGAGCTGCAATCAGTTTCTTTTTGAGTCAATGAGCCACATCAGTTTTTTAGTTAATCTTAACAATGGTTTCAAAATTATTTTATATAATTCCACGACGAGAATTGCATAAAAACTTGGAGGAATCCAATTCAGTTAGAAAAAGAATACACTTCCATTCGAGAAAACAAAGTTGAAGCACGTGCTGCACAACTTTTAAGAAAGAAAAAGCTAAAGAGGATGTGCAGAAAAAAATATTAATGACGGATTGTAATTTGTAATAAAAATGTAACAGGACACATGATTTACAGTTTTCATGTATACACGATAGTTTGAGAAGGAATGCCTGGTCCATAGAAATGTAAGCACCCTGTATAACATGGTGATGTTCAAATATTTTACTAAAAAATTTTTGTAAAATAAAAAATGATGCACTTGATTAGAAAAAGAAAGAAAAAGCTGCAAAGTTTATTGAAAATAAGAAAAAAAAATTACAAACATTAAATAAATAGTTCACACACAGATACATATTATGTATTGGTTTTTTAAATACTTCTTACATATTTGAAAATTAAAAAAATTATGTTTAATAGAACTACTGTATATACAAAGGGTGGCCAAATTGCGGCTCACGAGTCACATGTGGCTCTTTGGTATCTTCAATGTGGCTCCAATATCATGAAAATCAATAGTTAATATAGAGAAAATACCTACCTAATTTTTAAAAATAATATATTTTGTAATTTGTAAAATGTAGTATGCATCTAAATGAAATAAATGCATGTAAAATATATAAAATAAATTATAATTTTTTTTTTTATATGATATTTTCTAAATAGTCAATAATTTTTTAGCTAAAATAAAAAAAACCATCAGTTTTTCCAGAGTTAGTGATCTGAAACATTTAATGATATAAAAGTGGGCTAAAAACTTATTTTTCAGATAGTTAATCATCTAAAAATAACTTGCTACATTTGATTTTTATATGGAAATAGCATATTTTAAAACATTTACAATGTTTTTTAAAAATAGCATCTTTATTTTTTATTATCCAGCTCAATAGGTTGTCATATCCATGAGGATATGATGACCTATTGAACTGATAATGATGTACCGAGAGCCGCTGTTGAGGGAAATCCAGAGGCAACTGTCAAGGAATTGATCATAATTGTCTATTCATCCCATTCAACTATTCACAGGCATCTAAGGGACTTTGTTATATGTCAAAACTGCGTAAGTTGGTACCTCATGAACTCATGCCATAAAATCTACAACAGCATGTGGATATTTGCACTTCCTTGCTCTCCTATGAAAGATGTTTTTGAAAAGAGTGGTTAGGGGAGATAAAAAAATGGATTTTATATCATAATATTAAGCACAAGCATCAGTGGTTTCCTAAACAGATTGTGCCTGCAGTAGTGGCTAAATGTAGACATTTTCCACATAAGACTTTGCTGAATGTTTGGTAGGATATTCAAGGCGTAATACATTACAAGCTTCTGCCACTGAACCAAATCATTATAGAGGAGGTCTACTGTTAGCAGCTAGATGTCTATGCACAACTTTGGAGAAAAAATATCTAATACTCTTAATCATAAAGGTTTGGTGACTATGTGAAACTATGTGCCAAGTTCAAGAATTTAGATGGGGAAAACTTGCACCATCTGATTACCGTCTGTTTTTCAACCTTGAACACTATCTTTCTTGGGAAAAACTTTGAAATGTCAAAGAAGTGTATCAAACCCTGTCAGAGTTTTTGGATCAAAATCTATGGACTTCTTCAAGTCATCATTCAAAAACTTGAACAATGGGAGATGGTTGTAAGTATTGGGGTTACTTATTATGATGATTAAAAGATCTATTCTGGGTAAATTTTGTTTGTTTTCTTCATGTTTGCAAGAAACAACATTATTTATGGGATAATCTGATATAAAACTATATCTTATATAAAACTGATAGTAAAGCTTATGATATTATCCTATATATTTGCAACATAGCATTCCACTGTCAAATTTTACGTGAAAATTCAAAAAATATTTGTATATTTAATTCAAAATAAGAAATGTATATATTTTGTTTATGGGAATATAGGCCTAGATATAAAATTTTTGATGATAATGCTATATAACATCATCATTACAAATGAATCATCTGTGATTCAATTGTAATGTTATTTTTTAATTAAAATTATTTTAAAAATACAGTCAAACCTCTTTAAGCTGCCCCTCTATAAACCGCCACCCTCGTTATTTGCATTTTTTTTGCTGTTGGATTCTGAAATAATGGGAAGGATTAATATCTATCTCAGTTGGACTAATAATTTAGAGATCGGTCACAGTAAAATATTGTTGAGTGGCATATTATATTGAAGATTTTTTCATGCTGATTTAAAAAATGTCACACATTTTTATCCGATTTAAAGTGAAAAATGATGATTATTTTATTTTACATTTTTTTCTGTTTCTTATAAAAAGCAGGACTATCTCTGAACCCTCCCGAATTTCCCATACTAAAAAGGAGTTAGTCAGATATGTGGAATATGGGGATTAGAGCCAAGTAAGTTTTTTTTAGATTATTTTTGAAGATTTTTACATCGCTAAATATACAAAAAGGATGTGTGGCAGCTGGCCACTTAGGAGCTCATCATGAACTAGCCAGATTTACTATGGGTTCAGCTCCGATGGTAGAGAATGGAGATTAATAGGTTAGATCTAAACAGCCTGGAAAATCTGAAGGTGAATCGATTTTAGATTCTATAAGTGGAAGATATGTTCGTTACTAAGCTGCTAGCCTGCCAGTGGACAGTGACGATGATTATTCCCTTCAAATAATTGTCACATAATACCATTTTAAACACAGTTTATTGCTGATTCCATTTTATAGCTTTTGATTATTTCCTTCAAAGTTATTGGCTTTAAAAATTATAAATATAAAGTAGGTTTTGTGTTTTCTTTACGTAATTAAGGATAAATTAAGTACAAAAATTGAAAACTGCTCAAGTATCAATGGAAATTTATACTAGTTTTCAATAAAATCAATTGATTTTATCCATAAAATTTATATTTTAAAAAGATTTAATTTTGTTTCTTATCTATTCAAATATAAAAATTAACTAAAATGTAAAATTAAATATAGTACTGTATATAGTATTTAGATTATCAATTATTTGAAATTAAATCGATCTTACCATAATGTAAAGCAACATGTAGTTTTTGAGACATTGACAAATATTTATGGAAAAATTAAATCTTTTTTTCCTGAAAAAATAAATTTATAATTAATTTATCATTTTGCATCAAAAATGGAACCATACTTTGTAATTACTATATTTAATTTTTAGTTAACATTATTTAATACCTTCATATAGAATAGCATGTTAAAAATTCTTTTTAATTTTTATATACTGTATTAACCAGATAGTGTATTTGAATTTTCAAAATTACGAAACAAACGCCGTATCAATTTACAAGTTATAAAAATAAGAATAAAATACTTTTATGTATTAAAATTTTAAATTTAACGATAGATTTTTCATTTCAGATAATGATAAGCCGGTAAAAATCAATAAGTCCGTCCAGTCCGATATTTCTATTTCCGGATCGATTCTCAGAACGCTTCTCTATAATCAAAATTGTGCTGAAAATCTAACGAAAAATCATCCGAAAGAACCGCAAGATAAAAATGCATATCAACAGACATCGATGGAAAACAGTCAGAAAAACACGACGAAAAAGTCGACCGCTCAACAGACTGATTTAGATTCGTTTCTAGAAGAAAAGATACCGATAATCGAGAAAAACCAAAACGAATCGAACGTTAAAAACGATAAATGGTTAAACGATCCAACTGTCATACTGAAGAAAATACAAAAATTGAGAAAAGATATTCTTTATTTGGATCTGTTGGCGGAAGAAAAGGAAAAAGAACGAATAGCAATTTTATGTTTTAAGAATTACAAAGAAAGTATTCTGAAGAAAATATTCGCTAGCGAAATGTCTGAAGATATTTCAAATGTATCTGAAACTCAAACTAACGTGATCAATTCTCCATCCACTACCATTCCTAAATTGATTCATCCTACTAATAATTCCATTAGCAATGTCAATGCCTTAAACGGTCGGTCCTTAAATTCGACGCCTTTAATATTTCCGTCCACAACTTCTCATTTACATAGACAGAGTTCTTGCTCCTCATCACCTGACAAATCATCTGTTGGAATAAATTCAGTAAGAATTTTTTCAATATTTATTACACACAATTTGGAAGTACAGTCAAACCTCTTTAAGCCGCCCCTCTATAAACCGCCACCCTCGTTATTTGCCTGATGAAAGCCAATAACA
>AYEL01086267.1:0-44196 GCA_000484575.1 Olivierus martensii
GTGTACCCATAGGTGTCCCTCTTGCTGGCCTAATGGCTGAATTAGTAGTAAGACATAAAGAGCAAATGGTAGTTGAAAACTTTATCAAAGATATTATATTATATACATGCTATATCAATGATATATGCATCATAGGAAACAAAATCAAAGAGCCAAAGATATAAAAATAACATTAAGTTATTAATAATAACCAACCTGAATATTTACCAATATCTTGGCAATAATGTGATTTAAATAATCTATAATAAATCTAGACTATTATTTACTTAAACCTAAGTCTTAAAAAACCTTTAGATAGATCATAATTGCATACTAGTTTATATTAATATTTTATGTATAAAACTCTATATTTATTTCATATAATATTATGCTTTATTTGATTTTATTTTAATGTATTTAAACATTTTAAATGTATTCCATTTGTTATGCTTTAAAGCATTTTGTAATATTTCTGTATTGAAGAAGACCTAAAAAATTGATTGAAAATCATATACAGTAAATTTTAATCCTCTTCTGTGTTAGTGCTTGTTTATTTATTTGTCATTAGTATCATTATATGGATCTTTATTTTGGTAGTGTATCACAGAGAAATTATATATTTAAAATCATTATTTAATAGTAGCTTATATAATCTCAATATTTGAGATATCAGACTTGAATTTTTTTTTATTGAAATAATACATTATTCCATTAAGATTTATAAAATACATTATTTTCTATTAGAAGTCTATTAAATTGAAATAGGAAAATAATTTTGACACTATGCACAGTATAATGAAAAGTTTAGAAATTTTTTTATATAAACTTTATTTAAAAAAATTATTTTATAATTTGTTGTTGATAAAGAGCTGAAGAATAATGCTATTAATTGTATGAAGAATGCATGCTCTAACACAGGGGTGGCCAATTTGTGGCACAATGAACCCTAGAGAAAAAATTAACTTTCTTATATAATTTACCTATATACAGTATATTATAAATCTGAAATGCCTGCGTGCATATGTTTACTTATAATGCAAGAACAGCTGAATGAGTTTTTATGAAATAACTTTGTTTGTTAGGGAATTTACATAAGAAGGTTTAAAAACAAATATTGATTATTAGAAATTGATTTTATATATTGGCATAAATTACTTGATATAAAATCCAAGATGGAAGATTAACGCTATTTGTGAACCTCATTGGGTTACAGTGGCCACATGACATATTAACTGGCCAATATCATTGGATTATTATGATCATATCTTTGGTAACTGAGCAGTCTTGTTGGATCATAATGGCCAAGTAATTGTTGTACATGACCCCAATGAGACTGCTCAGTCACTAAATTAATGGCAGATATTGAGTACTGTAAAACTTAAAAATTACTGCTTTCTTTGGTGTCTAACTAAGTTTCTAATTATTTCAAACATTTCAGACAAACGAGAACTGTATTCGGTTGGGAAATTGTATTAAATGTGATTTGTTAAAAGCAAACATTCTTAATAGCAAATATCGCAATACCTGGTACTGCAATCCTCTCTGTCAGGTAACTGTAATTATTATTACTGTTATTATATACATATGAATTTAAAATTCACTTTTTTATATATGATAAAATATTTAAATTCCATATTGTTTTAAAAATTTAATTTTTTTATGAATGTAAGTTAATATGCAATGCTTGTTCTTTTTTAATGTACTGTATATATTTAATATTTTTTAACGATCATTAATGCTACTGTACCTTGTTTATATCTACATAAATTTAAATTTAAAACTAATATTTTTAATTTATAATCTCTTACTGAAGTAAAATATTTAAGTTATATTTTTAACGAACTTTTTTGTTTTTCAGGTGCACTCGGGTACTCAACACGTTAAAGAATGCTTAGGATTTTTAGAAGAAGCGTCATCTTCAAAATAAAATATTTTTGTTATTTTGAATTTTAACACAAAATAAGAACAGAATAGTTTTAAATAACATCACTCGTTCCTTTGTGCAAATAAAATTTTAATTTAGTATTACCTCTTTATTGTTTGGTATTTTTTTATTATTTTATACTAATAAAAATTTTCACAATAGAAATATCAACAATACTAACAATTCTTATATTAGTAATAGTAGTAGAGAAATGCTCATTCTAGATACTGTATGTAATGAAAAAACAGATTATTTTAATTAAACTTTTTCAGTTAAAATTAAAATGTTTTAATTATTAGGAACATAAAATATTTTATTTTAATTAAAGCTGAAAAATATTTTACTATATTTTAAATATTTTTCAATTTTTTAATAAATGAGCAATCCTGAAAAAAATTAACATATTTAAATTTCTTTCAGGATTACTCATTTATTTTAAAATTATTTAGTACCAAATTACTCTATTGCTTAAAATATTTATTTGTACATACATAATATATATATAACCAAAATTATTTTATATAAAAATTATTTATTTTTAGTACAAAATATTTAAAAATGATTTATCAGAGAAGCTCAAGTTTATTGATTTTTGTTTAATCGATGGCACAGATCGACTGCTTTTATATATATTTCTCGTTAAATTTAATATTGTAACAAAATCTTGGACTTTATGATCTCGTGATTAAACTACGATTATGAGTTAATTTTATTCAAAGATAAAAAATATATAAATAATTATGTGTGTTTTACTTTAAACAAAAGTACTATTCTAGAATGAAAGAACAGATGTTTTATTCTTAATGCCATTTATGGTGAAACAGAGAAACTAGTTAACAGCTCTGAACTGATTTATTCATAGATAGATAGAATTTCAGTTTAAAATTACGGACATTTATTAAACAGTTTCTACACTACTGATAAGAAAACGTTTTAAGATAGAACTAAACAGAAAAATTATTCTGGAAACAAGTTCAACTACGTTAAAATAGCCATAAACGTGAAAAAATGGATATGAAATTTCTTAATTAAAATTATTTAAAAATTAATTAGATTTTCACATAAGCAGTTATTCGTTTATCCGCATGATTACGTTCGATGATGTAAATTTAATGTAGCTCCTCTTCACAACAGTTGACGATATCTCCTGTATATTATGTAGGCCTATTAATCACGAATAATGTAATTTGAAGAGGGAATTCGAACCTGAACTGGGTGAGGAGATATCACGAGGAGGCAATGTAAAGGAGAAGACGGTTTATATTTCTACTTTAAAACCTAAATAACGTTATAAATAAAGTCTTCGGCTTTACAAGTAAGTAAGAATTTTTTTATTTTGATATAATAGAGTTATATATAATATCGTAGGATAATTTTAAATCCTTAAAAAGCGATTATTATATTTTAAATAGGCTAAATATTAAATAATATCGCGATTAAAGAAAATGGCACTACGCTTATGAACAACAAACGGAAATGTTTTTATTAATAAGGAAAAGTTTTTAATTAAATAAAAAAAAATCGCTCAAAATATGTTTTTAACACAAGAACAGGATAAATTATTTGGAGGGACATTTATTTTCATTTTTGGCAATCGACCAAAATTCATAAGGAAACCAGTTCTTTAGAAAATTCGTAGTGTATTAAAAATGTCGGATGCCAACAGTGTTTAATTATTGTTAAGTAACAAAGCAGTCCATAAAGGAAAAATTGTACGGTTATTTAAAAGTTTGATTAACATCTAATATTGCATTGTTTAATATAAAAAAATTTGATTTATTAACAGCGATAGGAAGATTATCAAGGACTCTTGTCTTGTATGATCTCTGTCAAGTGTCGCCATCTAACGATTAAAAGAAGCGTGAGTTAAAATTTGTTTTCATGTGATTAGAAAATAATGCCTTCTATCATATATGAAATTTTAGAGAAAAGTCAATATGAAAATAATTTTATATAATAATAATAATAAATTTATTCATATTTTTTTAATATTTGGTATTTAAAAATAGATATAAATTTTCAGTTAAAGGAATAAATATTCTGAAGAATAATGAAAATATCTCGAATCCTTAAATTTTAAATTATAAAATGTTTGCATTTTTATATTGCATGTCCAAAGAGAATATGGTAAAATAACTTTTATAGTTAATTTTCCTTTTTTTTTTTTTTAAACTTTTTTATTAAAAAGGAGTAAATATAAAATGAAACACTTTTTAAAGTTAAAATAGTAATTTTGATGATAATTTTATATTTACGCCTATCAGATTTATATATAAATATATAGGCTATAATATGTCTAACAAACGCATATCAGTTAACATATCTTTTAAGAAAATTAGATTGTATTGATTAAGAAACGATTGCTAAGCAACTGTATAAAACTTTTACAATAATTTAGTATAGGTGATAGTAGATTGATAGTTTATGTAATGTAAAGAAACGACATTGATTCCATATTAATTCCATATATGAGCCGTTCACAAGCCAAATCGATTAACTCCACTTTTTGAACTTTTTTAAATTTTAGTGTCAATACACTTGATTGACTATTAACTATTTATAATAAAAATAAATTTTCTTAATAGTTAAGCTTAACACCACTAAACGACAAAAATTTTTTTGGCTATTGAATAATAATTAATTTATTTCAGAAGCCAATTTGATTAACTTCACATTCTAATGTAAATCGTGGCAATAATGCAATTGAAACGTTTATAAGTGTCGTATGATGCCAATATGAAAAAATATTTTTCTTTTTATACAAATACAAGTAATAATATTTTTTTGTATTATTATTTGTATTTGTATTATTTATATTTGTATTTTAGTATGTGCACTGATGTATGTAAATGCTTTATAACTATGTGATGTCAATAAAAGGAATATTTTAAAAATTTTATTAAAAACTATTCAACTTGAATGATGTTCCATAGTTTAAATTCTAGAACTTAGGCTATATTGTAATTTTGTATATAGTTTTTAAGAATGGCAGGATTCTAGGCCAAAAACATTATGGAATAAAATATTTCTGCTAACTAGAGCTTGTTCTGTACTAAATTATATGAATTGCATTAACCAATCACAGAATTTATGATTATATAACTCTCAAATATTAATGATGAAAAATCAACAGCATCATAAATCAGGGCTTATCTGTATTTGTTGTAAATATAAGTTTTAAGTACAGGTTGATAATCAAAAATCCTGCAATCAATATTCTGGTTCCATCAATTTTTCAGCATGAAAGTCGGAGCACATCTTTAAATTTACCATGTTTGCATGCCATTGTTTCTGGAGGTGCCATTTATGTTTTGATGGACCTGTACTCCAGAATCAGATGTTTGGTCATGCTTGCAACCAGAGTTGCCAGATTGGCTTTTTTGACACCAAATGAACTCTTTTTGGCTCTTTTTAGACATGGTTAGCATTAGAAATTTTTTTAACATTTTGGCATTTTTTTCTGCCTTGTTTTCTTTACTGACATTATATAAAATCTTTTAACTTTTTTTGATGGTACAGTAACGAATTAAAATTCTGTAGAACTATTTTATTTAGTTGAATTAAAATTCTGAGGAATTATTGTATTTAGTTGAATTAACATTCTGTAGAATTACAGTCTTTTATGTAGTTACTGAACATTAAAATTTCATTTGTTTTTCAGTTAGTGTTTAATTTTATTTTTTTAAAGCACTGTACAAGTAGTACTTTTCTGTTAAATATATACAGCAAATATATACATCAAAAATCCGGAATTTTCGAAAATCCGGCAATCCTCAGGTCCCGAGGTTGCCAGATTTTTGATTATCAACCTGTATTATGATTAAGATATATAATTTTTAATGACTTTAAATAAAAAAAAACATGAGATGCTGCTACATATTGTCATAACTGAAAGTTATAAAATTAAAAATGTATCTCAATATACAAATCAAAGGAGATCTGATAGCTCATATTTCAGATCTGATATTTCATTGACATATTTCATCTGATATATTTATAAAGGAGATCTGATATTTCATTGTCTATTTCTCAGCCTATTAATATTCTATTTAAATTATAATGCCATGAAATTCTGTTTAATTTTATACTATTGAATTTCATATTTCAAACATAATTAAGCATTTTTAAAACCTTCACATTCATAAGTGCAACATAATATAACATAACAGTAAATCACCAATAACTACTACATATCTTAAATAATATACAGTCAAACCTCAGTTCATGAACTTAATTCATTCCTGACGGTCATTCGTAAACCGAAATTATTTTCCCCATAGGAATTAATGTAAAATGAATTAATCCATTTCTGGAATACAGATGATTGCTTATTTAAACTTTTACAGCAATACTTTGTACACAAGTTCTTAACACAAAATCAATGGAAGCCATTAAATCTATCACAAAAAAGAAATACAACACTAAGCAGATCAAATATAGATGAAAATTTAGTTTTTACAGTATCTGTATGGAGGAGAGTTGATGATGTAAGTGGAAGATGGTGAGGAAGTGAAATGTTATTGTTTGGGAGGGAATTTTTTTTCTTTTTTCTGTCTCTTGGCACCACTCAACTGCTTCAGATCCATTGGGCCTTTGTCTCACTAAAAAATTGTCCAGTGTGATTTGTTTTTGTCTATGTTTTAAAATGTTTCTAAGTGACATATTGCATTATCATTGAAAATGTTTATGTTGACAGCTTGTGTGTTCATAACTCAAGACAGTACATCATTATGATGCTTTGTGTTCAGAAAATTTGTTCATAAACTGAATTGTTCATGATCTAGACATTTGTTAACTTAGGTTTGACTGTATTTCAATATACTGATTGGTTAAATAATAAATATATACTAATATTTAAGCAAAAATTAAGTATTGACATATATACTCATGCATATGCTGATCCCTGTTTCAATTTAAAAATTGGTAAAAATTGAAAACCCATGCATAAATTAACTTTCAGCTTTCAAGTGTTAGAAAAACATGATATTCATTGAAATAAGTAAATATATATTTATAATTTAAAAAATTTTCCAGTTCCCATTTCTTATTAGATATGGCCTCAGACAAAACATCAGACTTATAATATTAAACAAAGAACATAAACAGGAAACTGATACACTGCCTGAATAATATATAAGAGATACACCTTAGCACTTAGGCAGGGTCAAGAAAAAACACAACAAAAATCATCATTTAAAAAGCAGTAGCGCTTTCAATTTTTTAATATAAAATCCTCTTCAGCTATACATAAAAGATAGAACTCCTAATAAATACAGTTTAACGAATGCAAATTCGAATACATCAAATTATTTTAAAATCGTTGTTATGGTAACAGTACAAGCTAATCTTTTATAATATTACAAATAACTTACAGACTCAATACTATTTATGTAGAAAAAATAAAATAAAATAAAATAAATGTTTAAGTAACAAACAATAAATTGTAACATATAGTATTAAAAATATTCAGTAAACTAAATAATTAAAATTATACGCATTTTAATCCTGGGAGAATTAACTTCTAAATCCGTGGTTTTTATCATTCATGCACCACTTCCAGGCGTTACTGACACTCATCGGATCTACTTTGTTAACCGGTGGTATGACGTCATTGCGTTTATCGTACATGGTGATGGCTTTCCTATCACCATCTACGATAAACGCAACTATTTAAAGTCAACAATCTATTTTCAATTTTAATCTATTTCTATATTTATCTATTTCAATTTTAATCTATTTTCAATCTATTGTCAATTTTTAACAATCTATTTTCATTCCTATTGCAAAAAGAAATAATGCCAAGGACTGCACAAATTTCAGAATTATCAGCTTGATGAGTCATGTCTTAAAGATTCTCATAAAGATTATTCTAGAAAGAAGCAAAATTGCATAATTGGAGAAACACAGAATGGATTCCAACCAAATAAGGGCACAAGAGAGGGAATTTTCACAATTAGAACAATAATTGAGAGATTTATGGAAGTGCATAAAAACGTCTGTGCTTCGTGGACTATTCAAAAGCTTTTGATAGAGTCCAACATGACAAACTAATGGAATGTCTCTTAAGATGGAAAGGACATCAGGCTGATTACTAATCTTTATTGGGAACAGACCACAGTAATAAGATTTAGAGGTGAAACTTCAAAAGAATTCCAGATACAAAGAGGTGTTTGCCAGGGTTTGCCTTATCACCAATTCTATTTAACATCTATACAGAGAACATCTTTAGAAAAATAGAAGACCTCAGAGGATTATCCATAGGAGGCAAAAATATTAATAATCTCAGATATGCTGATGATATAATCCTTTTAGCAGAAACCAAAGTGGACTTGACCAAACTTATAAAAGCAGTTAAAGACAAAAGTAAAGAATATGGACTAGAATTTAACATTAAAAAAAACAAAAACAATGCTTATTGCGAGAAATAGTGAAAATGATAATGCAAGAATTGTCATTGATGGACAAACAGTGGAAGAAGTTCTGAACTACACTTATCTAGGACAACTAATAACAAAAGTTGGAAAATGTGAAGCTGAAATTAGAAGAAGAATTGAAATTGCAAGAACTTCCTTTGTTAACATAAAAATACTGTTTACTAATAGGGAAATTAGCTTAGTTACAAGACTGAGACCCCTTAAATGTTATGTCTGATCCACCCTTCTCTATGGAGTGGAAATATGGACTTTAAATAAAAAGATGTCTGAGAAATTAAAAGCTTTTGAGTTGTGGCTTTATAGACGCATGCTAAAAGTTTCCTGGACAGAAAAGAAATCAAACAGAGAAATTATGGAAATGATGGGAAGTGAAAAGACCTTGATAAAGATTATAAAAAAAGGAAGATATCTTTTCTGGGCCACATCCTAAGACATATAACAGCCTTTAGAAAGATATACTGAAAGGAAAAATAGAAGGCAAAAAAGGAAGAGGGAGACCTAGGACATCATGGTTTGGCAATATCCAAGAGTGGACTTATTTTAGCTTTGAGGATTGCACCATAGAGGCCTAACATAGAGAATGGTGGAGAAGAATGGCAGTCAACCTCCAATATGGAGATGACACTTAGAAAGAGAGAGAGAGTTTTTATTAATCTAAAATGTTTTTAAATATTAAAATCTTGTCTGACTGTATCTGCTATTTTAATGCTGGTTTATTTATCTTTTTGAACTCCGCACTTTTAAGTAGTTTTAGATTCAATAAATAATAATTAAATTAAAAAAATAGATAAAAGATAGATAGATAATTCAGAATCCAATTCTTGCTTAGAAGCAAATGTAGATGATACAATATATTAAAAAGATCGGAAGAGCGGTTCAGCAGGAATGCCGAGACCGATATCGTAAATTTTTATAATAAATTTTATAGTTATTTATTTAAATTTTAATTATAGATAGCTTTCATTTTATAATGTACATTGCTCAAAAATTATTCATTAAATGAATATTCATAAAATAAACACTCATTTATCATTAAATTCAATATAAAAATTTGATTAGTTCTTGGTTTCAGAAAAATCAATGCTGTATTATTTGTGATATTAAAGCATTCCAAAAATATTAAAATAAATACAACAACAATGGATATTATAATACAGAAATTTATGATGATTATTACCTATATAAAATAAAAATTATAAAAAACAAATTAATTATCAATATCATTAAATTGGTAATTAAAAATCTGAACACCAGAATTTTTTATGAAATAATTTGAGGACTTGGTATGCAACAAAAATTTACTATGATATAAATTAGAACTGTATTTTTCAATTTTTTTAACTGCATCCCATAATAATAAATACATTATGACTAACAATAAAAAAAACATTCATTTTAAAGACAATTTATACAAATAAACCTATTTAACTTGCTAAATTTAACCCTTGAAACACAATGGAATTTTAACAATTCTAAATAATTTAGGCAAATTATACAAAGTATTAAACCAAAGAGTGGCTCCATCTATTAATTAACAACTAAACTAGAATTTAAACAAATTTACCTGAAGATGAAAAAAATCTGCCTCAGCCCAGGATCGAACCAGGGACTTTTGGGGTTCCGTCCCAACGTCATACCGCTGGACCACCGAAGCCAACAAACAGATTGATTCTTCAGGCAATTATATTAATCTGGAAACAGCTTTAGACTACCCGCATTGGACTTTGGTGAAAGACCTGTTCCTGACTGGGCTGAATAAATTATTCAGAATCATTAAAATTCCGTTGTGTTTCAAGGGTTAAATTTAACAAGTTAAACAGGTTTATTTGGATTAAATTCCCTTGAGGTTTGGATTGTATAATGTTTGTGATTTAATGACAATTTATACTGTTTTAATTAAAATGTTACAATTGATATAACAAAAAAATCGCAAATATCACTTGTCAGGAGAAAATTTTAATCTGTATTTATCTTAAGATCAATTGCCATCATAATATGTAAATCTTTTCTGCAAAGTCAGTAGTGCAGCTAAAGATCTCACAACTAGATTAAAAATGTTTTAACTGTAGTAATAAAAATTCTCTCTTGAGAAGCGATATTTGTTCCATATTAATAATTTCTATATCAATTTAAATCAGTAAATAAAGAACAAATTTTACAATTGCTATGAACTTAGAAATATATTCAATTACATCCAATTGACTGATCCATTCTTACTCAATGTATGTATTTATCACAACTCCTTCATTAATTCACTGACACATTATACTGCAACTGGTCACATTATTTTTTGCAATGTATACAGATTTTGCAAAGGAGTTGTGTGATCACTATTTCCTATTATTATTTTAAAAATTACTGATCACAACTCATGAAATTAATTTCATGGCTTAAGATGCAGTATGAAAATATTGTTATTTTTTTATAAAACAGTAATTCCCAAACTGGGTACACACCAAGTCATTCAGGTATGCAAAAAAATTAAATAATGGCAGAAAATATATCATGAATATTAATCACAAACATTTTGCTAATATTAAGGGTCCAATTTATTGAAATGGCTGCTAAGTGGTATGTAAATAAACAAAGATTGGGATGATGTAGAACAATATACAATCATTGATTTAGGCAAATTATAAAAGTATTTAACTGAAGATGAAATAGTTCTTGATAGATATTAAAATTTTCATAAACCAAAAACCAATTAAAAATTAATTCAATTCATTAATGAAAACATTTATAAATGCTTGTAAATAAAAAAAAAATGATATTGTTTACAGTTTTTTATTATTTCCAACAAATGGCTGATGATAATGTTGAATGAAGAAAGTCTACTGCTGAAGAATTAATAAGACCATATTTGACATATAGGGCATTTGCTTTCAACATGAATACTAGATTGAATTCTACATGAAATGAAATTCTATACTCTTAATATATACATATATAGAGCCCAAAACTCCAAGAACTTTGCAATGCTATTCTTGATATGTAAAGATAACAGATCATTTTCTAAAACAAATAAAATTAAAAGACAATAATGCATTGAATTTATTATGCACTGAAAATGATTCTGTTAAAAGTTTTGAGTTTTCTTAATTTTTTCTAGATAGAAAATTATTAAAAAGATAAAATTTTTAGTAGTAGTTTTTCTTCCTAGTTCACAAAAATACTGTCTGCATATTACTTTTTTAATGCCATTAATAAATTAAAAGGAGGCCCCAAAATGTATGTATCCAAGAATTTAAAAGATATTAATCCAGAACAAAGTTTAAATAAGGAATATTTATTTATACAACACATCAGTGCCAGATCTAGGATAAGATGAGCGAGGCAGTCGCCTAGGGTGAAAATTATGAGAGGGTATGAAAATGCAGTTGAAATTTCACACACAAGCCTAATTATATTTAGGGGTAGCTCGTATATAGGCACTGCGAACTGCAGCATCCCCAACTTTTTTCAATATATAAATATATTTCTTAATTTATTTATATTTGCTTGTAATATTTAATTTTATCAACAACAATTCTATACAATTCTCTTATTTTGTATAAAAAATAATGATAATCCATCAAGGAGAGTGAAGGACGCTAGCAGCACTGTGTTTATCACAGTGCCGTATTGCTATTCATGCAAGCATATTCACATCATAGTGACATGCATGGATGCAAGCTATTAGAGTAATGTGACATTGTCTGTCATGCAGTTCCACTGCAGATTGCACTAGTAGCAGCACATTCATACTGCTTACCATGTTTACTCCATCTCTAAATATTTGGACATTACAATTAAAGACATAACATTAAAATTATAGTTTATTATAATTCAAATCAACAATATTTAAACAATTGGTTTTTCCATTTTTAATTTTTTTTATTTTTACCATAATTTTGCTATTTTATCCAAATATGTATACACTATATTTACAGTGTGTATGCATATTTTGAAAGCTGCAGCACTCCCATGATTTCAAGTCATGAGCTGCCACCGATAATATTTATCTTGACAATATTTCATGTGGTAGAGTCGGTCTATAAAGATAAAATGGCATATTTTTCTAATGGATAATGCTTATCAAGGGAGAGAGAGAGAGAAAAAAACCAGTACAAATTAAATTGTTATTATTTATATGATTGAATGACAGTCTGTCTAAACAAATTATTTGTTTCCCTCACGTTTTCCCATATTGGCAAATTGCAATCAGGATATTATAATCACAAATATGCTTTATTTATTATTATTGTTATTTACATAGATACCACTTTATTTTCATTAAAAGCTGTATATAATTCTCGTCTAAGTTTATTGTCTCTCAACCCAACCCAAGTTTTTTGTATGTTTCTCAATGACTATTTATCTGACATCATTAAATTCCTAGTTCCAATGTATTAGATATGTTTATGTAGTAATGTGCATAAGTGAAGAGGAGAGGGGCACCATTTTCTAATGTTGCCTCAGGTGGCAAAATATCTAGATCTGCAACATATCATAATGGATTAATTTTTAAATCTATGTTAAAGTTTTCAAACATTTATTTTTATACTGTGATAGAATAAAAAACAGTCCTGTTATAGCAAAAGAAGACATCATATGCTTTTATAAACTATTAAATACCTATAGGGTTCGTATGAGCTTGTGTTGCCATTATATTTTTTATTCTTATATATATTTCAGATTATTTAATTTAAAATATTAATGCAATTTATTTCATTCCTCAAATAAACAAAAGATTAAGGTGACCATATGTCCCAGGTTTTCAAGAACAGTTTAGAATTTTGGTACATTGTTCCATATCAGTAAATGTCTCGAAAACATCCCAGATTTTAAAATTCATCCCATCTTCAAGATGGAACTTATATTTTGAAATTTTTTTGCAAGAAAATTGGCTATATTTGATAACATTATTCAAAATGCAGGTTCAAAATGTATGTCAAATTAACATTGACAAGTCCATGCTGATATCTGCTAATAATAAAATATAATTGAATCTAAGTAGAGATTCTAAAATTGTTCACTAGGGATAAATTTTGATAGATTAGGAAGATTTGGATCTGCCGATAATGTTTTATAATTTAAATTCTTCAATTTTAGCTCAATATAAGTTGGTTTTTAGATTTATGATTGATTTTAAAAAGTCATTATTATATTGATTTTATTATTAATTAATAAAACAATGAATCTAATAAGTTGGTAATTATATAAATCCAAAAATAAAACATGTTAAAATTGTACTTCCAGTTGAATATTTATTTTCTTGTTCCAGATTGGCATAAATAGGAAATAGTCTAAATTAAAAAAATAAATATACTTAAAAAAAATTATGAAATTCTGGATAATAAAAATATGAATTATGAAATATTTCAATTATAAAATTCAATTTAACAATTAATAAATCTAAATTTCTAATTTAAGATGAGACATGTTAAATTAAAAACATCCAAATTGGTATTTTTAAAGACATTTGATTGGAGAATATTTAAATATGACATTTACTGATAATTTCCTTTAGCAAAAAATAACTGGTTTCTTTAATGGATATTTTTTTTTCTGCCTTATTAACCAACTATTAATAAATTTAAATTATTATGTTTTCTTCTGTTTTTTGATTTAATGTTTTTTGCCAAATCAATATTTACATGGGAACAAATTTGTTTTATGTAACATGAACAGAAAAATGGATACTGCTGTCATCAGCATGGCTATACATAGCACAAAAGAAAGTAATTGTGTGCAAATTCACAGCAGGAAATGAATCATCATGATATTATGTATCAATTTACATAAAACTGAAGCAAATTTAATTTACAAATGGTTATTTATATTTACTGTACGAGCTTTCAATGTTTTCCATTAATCACTGATGACAAATATTGCATAAATAATAAATTTACCTAAATCAAACCAAAACATAAATGCTAACTTGAATGTAGCTAAGAGTATCAATATTTCTCATATAGAAAAAAATTAAATGCTAATTGATAAAATGTCTATGTATGTCAAAACAGGTATGCATTCTTCTTTAAATCGGATATTTTTCATTTAATAATTAATAATAAAGATTAAGCCTATTTATAAATAAAACTTACCAAACAATTCCCATGACGACGTCTGAACAAGTTCTGATCACAGTGCCGAAGTGAAATAAAAAAACTAATCATTTTGTTTTAATAACGTTTTTTGCAAAACATTGCAGCAGTGTAATTGTTTTATTTTTTCTCATATTTTTTATTGGTTGGTTATCTGAAAATAATAATCATAACACTAACATATTAATAGATTGACTATTTATCTGACGTAGTAAGAAGACTACATAAGTGCCTCGGTAGCGCAGTAGGCAGCGCGTCAGTCTCATAATCTGAAGGTCGTGAGTTCGATCCTCACCCGGGGCACAAATTTTTTATTATTAGAAATTTTACCTGATGATATAAAATTACTTTAATATGATTCTGCACGTTTTACGATTTTATTAATAATTTTCTTTTTAATCAAATACATGTAATGTTGCTAGGTTGCGTAATTTTGCATGAAAATAAAAAAAACAATAAAAAAAAATTTATTGTGCCCTGGGTGAGGATCGAACTCACGACCTTCAGATTATGAGACTGACGCGCTGCCTACTGCGCTACCAAGGCAGTTAATAATATTTTTTCATACAATTTATTTGATTCTTTTTCCTGTATATAATGTTTTTATTGTTTGTCATCATCATCGTTGATCATCATTCAGCAGATCTGTTTAGCTAATTACAGGTATTATTTACATAAAAGGCAAATAAACTAACAATTATAACAAATTCTATTCATTTTCATGCCGATCATTATAAATTACAAATATAATTATAATGCAGTAATTCCCACATCCAGAGATACGCTCTAGGATCTGCAAGATTATGCGAAAAAAATTGAATAACAGAAACAGATATATATTAATTAATTATAAATATTTTGTTAACATTAAGGGTACAATTAATGAAATGGGCTGCCAAGGGATATGCAAGTGAACCATCGATGAAGTGATCAACGGTTGGGAATCGTTGTAATAATGTAGCATTCCTCTAAAAATGAAAAGTGTCTGAAAAATCTCTTCTAGAATAATCATTTCAACCCAAATTGTAAATATCACTACTCTTAATTATTTTGTTATTTTCCCTTTAATTAAAACAAACCTGTATTTTATCTTAAATTTGAATGTGATTTCCATTTATATTTATCATAAAAATTGGAATTTCAATAAGTTATATTATGATTTAATCTCATAAAGTATTTTATGTATTCTCTGTTTATTTTCTTTACAGAAATCTTTAGACTATATTATATTATCGTTATAAAATTTTACAATAGCCTATATCGATTCACATATGAACCGACTTACAGAACCAATAAATAAAATACTTCACTTTTAATTTTACCAATTGAATGATAATATGGTATGCTGACGATTTATTGTCCAAATATCTGCATTTTACCTTGGTATTGAACGGTGAACGGAAATTATTATTATTCAAAATTGTTTTTCTGTGTGGGATTTACGCCGCTTATTAGCCATCAAGTGGAGAATGGGGTTCAATGAGCCGGGTCCGGATCTCTCCTGAAAAAACCTGGAGGTGTAGAATCCAGGAGTTGAACTCGGATCTTTCAGGATGGAAGCAAAACACCTTTCCATTGTGCCATCCAGCCGACATTATTTTATATTTAGTTGTCTATATATTGAGTTGTATGAATATTGTATTGAGTTTATGTATTTAGTTGTTGTAGAATATTTTAACTTTCAAACGAATTTTACAATTAATTACTATATTTAGTTATTGCATAGCATTAATATAATAAATAACAAGCAGTTTTTGGAAAAATTTATTGCGTACTTTCCTATTATGTCCGCTATTTTAGAATGATTTAAAAGAGAAAAATAAAGATGTATCTTATCGAAATCATCTCCTATGACATATCCATTTAACACAATATAAAAAAAAATTATAAATTACATTTGTTTAAAAGTTATTAGGGAAAAACTTTCGAAGTTTGAACATCTGCCATTTTTATATAGTTGAAGATAAAGAATTAAATTACTGATAATAATTATTGTAAATTTAATAGAAAGGCCAAATGATTTTTAATGATTTAAGTTTAATTATAAAGGCATTAAAAACAAACATTTTTATTAAATTTCATAAAAATACGTTAATTATTTCAACATATGTCGAATATCGCATAAGTTTGAATGCCCACCATTTTTAAATGTTGAAACTGCGGTGTTCTTTAAATGGTTAAAAGACGTAGTGATCTTTATCAGCTTTGATAGCCATTACTGATATAATAAAAATTGGATTTTTATTCATTATACTGTTCAAAAAATATATAAAATTAGAATGCAGTATTATAATGGAAAAACTGTCACATTATCGGTTCATCAATTTTTCTTAACTTATTTAATTCATTTATTAAAATAAGCTTGTTTATAGTTATAAGATTTATAATTAAATGATTAAATCTAATATATCGAATCAAAATTTAATTTTGCATAAAAATGCATTTCCAAGAGTGAATAGCGTATTATATTGGACATAGAATTATATAATTTATAAGCAGCACATACTGTATTAATTCTTATAACTTCAATACCTGATTATATAATCTCTGTATTGATTGTTTGTTTTGTTAGAAGAGTTTACATCACCGAATCAACTCAGGACATGAAGAGGGTGAGGATCGATATCGATGATGGGTGCACTTTGTTCCAGTTTTACAATATCCCGTTAAATTTTCTGATATGTTTTCATTTATCTAAAAACTGTAAAAAAAGCGGTACTTTGTCCCGATTCTTTTTTTTACAATTGTTAGATAAATGCTAATTGGTATTACTGACGTTAAATTACCAATTATCTAACAATTGTAAAACAGATAATTGTTGTAATTGTTGGTTAAAGCTAACAGGAACTCTAACAGAAAAACCGAACTTTAGATTCTCATCATGATTGGTCAGGTGATCGATAGAATCAGCCAAGATGATGGGATTCAAACAAACTGGGATTAGTTAGGCAGATGGCTGCGTAAAAGTGTGTTGATTTTTATTCCGGAAGATCCAAGTTTAATTCTGAGTCTCAAAATTCCAGAACGTTTCAGGAGAAATTTGAGTCTGACAGGTTAAACTCCATCTTTATCTAACGGCTGATTCTACCAAGGGTGTTGGCAGTTTTGATGAGTATGGAATGCTCTATCTGTTAATACCTGCTGAGTGAAAAGCTGTGTAGTCGTACAGGAAAAAATATATACCATGATTTTGCAGCAAAGAAATCGGTTTCTAAAGTAAACAAGTCTTAAAGATTTTTTGTATGTTAAATGAAAAGAAAATTCGTTTAATTTATTTTTCTTATAATCACAATTACAATACTGAAAGGATTAAGTTTGAATTAAGTTACCGAATCATATAAGAGATATACGCTATATGTGTATGTACAGTACCTTTCGATGTAGCTTTACGCTGATTTCCACCTGTGTACTAAGCGGCGAGACATTTCGATGCCTATCAGGGGGACCGGATTGGCCGCGTGGAAACGCTTTGGCTTTCCACTCTGGAGGAACCGGATTCGAGTTTCGGGTCCCACCCCTGGAAATTAATTATCATGGGGTCTAGGCTCGGCCCGTCAATCCCCGTTCTCCACAATCCGGCTGACCCCCTCCGCAGGGGTGGGCACCTATGGAAGGGTTTGTTTCTTAGAGAATGGAGTGTGGCATCATCTATTGACAAAAAAAAAATGCCTATCAGGGGCCAACCACGTCTCTGGTAGGAATAGCCATCAGGAAGAGGATACGATTATACCAGCGGCACTGACTTTTGGGTTTTGTTACAGGGCCAGGGGCAAGAGTTATCAATATCCAAGTGTTTTTTTTTTGTTAACAGATGACGCCACTTTCCATTCAGGAAGAACATTTAAGTGGCGTGGCAAAATAAGCCCTTCCACAGGCTGCCCACCCCTGCGATAGGTCAGCCGGATTGTGGAAGACGGGGATCAACGGGCCGGGCCTGGACACCATGATAAATATTTTCAAGGAGTGGGACCCGGGTCCTCCAGAGTGAAAAGCCGAAGCGTTTGACATTAGAAGTATTTTAGAAAATGGAAATAAGAAATGTAGACAGATACTTATATAATAAAAATTTCATTAATTTCATTAAATACTTAAAAATATGAAAACAAATAACAGAAAGGAGGAAGTTCATAATTTTATAGTGGGCCGCATTCATTACCGTGCTGGGCCGCGGGTTGGACAGACCTGGTGCAGGCGAACCACCTATGCAATTGAAGTGTTTTGACTAAATATATTCTAACATTTTTCCAGATCGTTTCAGATTTTTTCAAGTTATATGCGTTCTTCTTTAATAAATTATTTAATTTATAAGAACTTGCATACAGATTGACATTTATCTTTAAGGAAAGAGTGAACGTTCCTCATTTACAATTAAATAATGGAAATAATCTCTCACCTTCTTGTTTCCTCTATTGATTTTGCGAATAATAATTCCCATGCATACATTTTGAGTACTCTCATCCCAGTCAATAATTCATTCAGAAGTCGTAATCTCTTGTCTGAGAATTTTGCTGTTTTAAATCTGACAAAATTGGGAGAAGATTAGTTGATTTCAATATCTGAATCATGCCAATCAACCTTCTTATTTGCAATTCTATTTTTACGATTAGTACTTATTTAATCATTTCAATCCTTTTTTAAGAATAATATTAATTGTTCAAAACAATTATAGTCATCCAAAATAACTTTGGATTAGGAATGATAACTTTAGCTCATTGTGCCAATATGTATTATTTCTCTGTTTGTACTTTTTAGAGATTAAATGTAGCCTCAGTTGATATTTTTTATAACATACTATAGCTATATTACTACTATCCATTGATTAGTTTAAGTATCAGAATACTTTACAAAAATTTCATCAATTTTCCTGATGAAGTCTGATGAAATTCACTGTGTCTCATCTGGTATCTTCAACTTAAAATTACATATATTTACAGTTTTAAAAATATATTAAATATCTGTATAAAATTGATTTCTACTGCTTCAATATTAGAAAAATCTTATGAAACTAGTGTGCATGATATTATAATTATATTATATATAGAGAAATTTGCACACATGTTGAAATATGTCTGATTTATGGATAATTTTGGAGCGAGTGAAAAGGTGATCTTTTAGTTTAATTTCATTTATTTTCAAGTCAGTGAATTATTTTTTTTATAATTAGTACATTTTATTCATATATTAGATGAGTGCTATTCAAAATAAATGAAAATTAATTTTATAAAAAAGTATACTCGGTCTGTAGTCTGAGGTGAAATGGTTGATCTCGTGATTCTGATATTATTAATTTTCTTCAATACTTCGTCCGGACCTCTTTACTATTCTCAAAACTTATGATTCGCGACGTCCTTATTTTTATAGTCTTTTAATTTCACATTCTACAAGCTTTCGTACAGTTCTACGAATCTAATAGTTTCAGCTTCGCTCACTTACGCGAACGTTTAGCTCTTTCCGCCATCTTAAACTTCCAATCGGCTGCTACTATCGGGTTAAAGCAACAATCGGATAATCGAGGTTTCATTGTACTAATAAAAAAAAACACAAACAAAAACTGTTTAAAACTTTCAAAATATTTTTTATTATAAAATTAAATTTTTGAATTTTCTACAGTTAAGAGAAAACATTCTTGCACAGTTCTTCATCCCTTAAGAAAGCACTTCGTTGGCTCTATTGGTACACGATCTGAAAACTTTTTCTGAATATATATTTTCCCATTTTATAGTTTTCTTACTAATCTGTAATAATATAATAATTGATTAAATATTCAAATTAATTTAGTACATTAAATTCAATAATATATATATTAGCCTACCTTCTCTTTATTTTTTAAACATTCAATCACCTGAAAATATCAAACCCAATTCAGTATAAAGTCATCAAAATCAAAAATCAAATGAAGTCGCACTTACTTTGTTTTTAACAGCGACTTTACCACACAAATAATACATAATTCCTTTTCCTTTACTCTCAATACCGTATATATCATAAACACAACTTGCTATGTTGATATATAACTATGAGAGATGCAAATATATAAGTGAAATACCGTCAATTACGGGTTATGCACTAAATTTATACATAACTGAAAGAATACTTACAGTTTTGTAAAAGTGTGGGAGCTTTCTGAGAGCGCACTTCCAGTATTTTTCCATCCACGTAATCGGTTTTGCTGGAATCACAAAATGAAAATATTTAATTGTTCACATAATATAAACTGATTTAAACAGCAAACAATACTTACCGCACATTTCTTCCATATTTGACATGGAAGTTATGGTTTCCATAGATAGGAAGCATAATGCTAAAATTAACAGTAGTTTCATTGTGGTTGTTGTTCGAAAACGTTTATGAAACTGAATAAACGAAAAGATTATATATTATGTTCTTCCTCTCGTTTAATATTTCCTGTTTTTAGTTTCCTGTTAAATTTCGATAATTTTTTAAGTAATTAATTAATTTCCCGTTCGGTAGATATCGGCTAAAATTTGACAATTAAATTCTTCGTGTACTGTATATTAAAAAAACATTTTTTGATAAAAATTTATGCGTTTAACTGAATTAAACTGAAAGCAAAATGTTGCTTTCAAAAATTTAATACAATCCACAAATTATCATTAAGAATTAATTGATTGATGATAATGCTTTTTACATGCTATCAATTTAGAGTGAAATATGTTAAGTTTACAAATCCACAAGATGGAAATGTTTCAAACAGAAGTTTATGACTAAAAATAACATTTTAAGACATCATAATATTAAAATTATGCTGTTTCTCTTCTTTCAGAGTCTATAAACTGTCTTTTATTGTAAAATCCATATCAAAACGGAGAAAAAAATGAATAATTGTAGGCGTTACTATATCAGAAATGCCATTTGATATTTTTGTCTATCTTTGAAGTAGAGCTGCCATTTTTCGCGCTGCATGACAAATTAATAGCGGAAATATTGATTTTCTTTCTATGGCCGCGTCAATAGCGTGCGGTAAACTATTATCCAATAGAAAATGGTTTTATAAAATGTGTTTTTTTGTGTTTCCACGACGATGATTCGCCATTAAATTACAGAAATTGAGCACGCGAATTTTGAAATCGATAAAAGCGTTCTTTGATTGGTCTCCTGCGATGACGTTTTTTACGCATACATAAATGAAATATTTTGCTATACTCGAGTTAGTTTATTCTAACCATTATTTTAACTATTGTTAAAAATAAAAAATACGCAAAACATTCAAAATAAGGTTGATTTACATTTATAATTTTTTATTTCAGTGATATTTTTTTCTTAGATGTCTTATGTTATAAGTGAAAGTCCACTTGTGTAGAATAATAAAAAAAAAAAAACTTGAAGTTAATTAAAATTAAGAAACGTTTAATCATTTAAAAACAATGGATATCTTCGTAACTTTTTACACAATTCAACATTGTTGTAAAGAAGAAAGATATGGCATCTCTCTATTTTTGAAATGTGTCATATATTGACAGTTGAGATTTTCCATATTTTTGATCATATATTTTATTCAAACAATCATTTATCATAATATACACAACTGAAATTCTGAAGTTTACATATTAGATGAAAATTTTGCTTTTTAACTTCGACTTTTTCTATTGTAAAAAATGTTTAGAACAAATTTTTCCAATCCTTTCTATCAAACTTTGTCTGATCCACTTGCAGTAATCTTTCTTTTTGATTAAAAAATTCCCATTATGCAAATAATTATGTGTTTTTTTTTGCTTACCAGATATTTGAAATACATTTCTTGCATGATTTTTTTATATACTTTTTAATGGTAAACTGAAAACAATGTAATAATCTATATTCAATATGTGGATATATGTGTTTGTGTAGATACATCAGGGATAAATTATAGAATCGGTTATTTTTTGGTGGAGTCGGAGTTGTCGCAAATATCCCAACTTCGACTTCAAAGCTTGTGAGATTTTTGTTTTTGCTATGAAAGAAAATTACCACAAAAGGTGATGCGTTAAGCTTGACCAACATTAAGTAACATAAATTCCAATTTCCTGGTGTCAAAACGCAAACTACGATTTGTCATTAACAATCTTTAGTTTTAACATGATGGCAGTTGCAATTGTTGATTTTTAAGAAATTTCATATAAAAATGCTCTAAAACAATTTGCTATTAAACAAGAAAAAATAATCATTTATGCCACACATTATATATATACATATACATATACTATATCATACGACAACAGTATACTACAGTCAGAGTCAAGTATTTAAAATTTCAAGAGTTAGATATGTATTCATAAATCGTTTTTTTGCCACTGCCACAATCCTAGTATGTACATTGATAATATAAGTTCAGCATTCAATTTTTTTATTTTATTTTATATCATCTTTGATATTTTAGGATCGGTCTCATCTTAATAAGACCTATAAATACTATATCATACGACAACAGTATACTAGTCAGAGTCAAGTATTTAAAATTTCAAGAGTTAGATATGTAGTCATAAATCGTTTTTTTGCCACTGCCACAATCCTAGTATGTACATTGATAATATAAGTTTAGCATTCAATTTTTTTTTATTTTATATCATCTTTGATATTTTAGGATCGGTCTCATCTTAATAAGACCTATAATTTGAAAAACCAATTAATCTAGTTTACTGGTTTATACCTTTTTTAATCTTACAACTATGTAAAGTTTTTGGTTATGTACAATTATACTTAAAAACAATACAGTCCATATGCAATAAATTAATTACGTTCAAATATTCGTATTGCTAGGACAGCAGTAAACACCGCAACTATACTAAAATTGTACTTCAGTTTAGTGATTTCAGATTCGGTATTATTATAAATAAATCCCGAAATTTATTTAATAAAATAATCGAAAACTCTCTCAAGAAAACGGGCTATTAACGAGGAGAAATTATTCGAAAGATATGGAATTCTCTGTCAAAAACTGGAAGAATGTCATAAACAGAAAGAAATTCTTTAGATTATTTTATTAAATAAAACGGGCAACGAGGAGAAATTATTCAAAAGATATGGAATTCTCTGTCAAAAACTGGAAGAATGTCATAAACAGAAAGAAATTCTTTCCGTTTCTGGCATTTGTTTTATACGAAGAATTACGAAAATTAAACAAATTTTTTTTTTGTAAATCTAATATGTAAATACCGAATTAATCCCGTTATAATGCGGATATTGAAAATTCAACAGTAGAAAATAAGATTATATATATATTTTTTTTATTTGAACTTCTAAAACAAAAGTCGTTTAGAAGACTTTGTTCTTTAGATGAAGTTCCGCCAATTTTAAAATGAGCATTTCACGCTGAGTCGTTTGAATTTTTACATATTATAAAATGCAATTCTAAACTTAGCATTGATATTTATAGAAAATCATATTATTTACTGCCTCGAATTTCGAAACTATCCTATTTTTCCGGTTGATAACAAGCACTTTATGAATGACGAGCAGCATAAAATTTTTGTGGTTTACTAAATGATAGTCACATAAGAAAGACAGTAATTCTCTTTTTCTTTTTAAATAATGTGTTTTTTAATCTCTCATTTTTGCATATATAAATTACACTACTATCAAAAATGTGATAAATTAACTGCGCCTATTATCCATGTTGAATGAAATTTTGACCCCGATCCTGATATTTTTGATTAAATTTATGCAATATTTTTATATTATATAATTTAATAAATGCAAGAAAAATGTTTTATGATGAAAAAATTGATATATTTAATTGTTTTTTTTTTAAATTCGAGCAATATTAATTATTTAAATTTATAAATAGAGTAAAAATTCAACTGTTTATTTTGGCAAATTTAACGATTTACTGAATCTATCTGAATATATCTATTGAATTTATAATATTTTGTATTTTAAATCTGTTTTTAATAATAATAAACAATATTAGGCATAATATTTATTAATTTTGATGAATTAAATTTAAAATATTTTTCTTTATAATAATATTTAATCTGTAACTAATATTCCACAAAATTTAAAGAGCAATTTTTTAAAATATTATTGTAAATTTTAATATGAAGTAAGTAAAATATATAAATTTATATTAACTCATAGTTCTGAAGATGGTGATTCTGTCGATAGTTATGATAGTAACTAAATTTGGATAAATACATGCTAAAACATAAAGATTTATTTCATAGTTGTCAATAAGTTTTGGCTAAAATTAAATTGTTTTCTTTTTATACATAATTTTGTCCCGCTAGATTCGCGAAATATTACACTGTGCACCGTGGGGCTGCACCCCCGTGTAGGGGGTAGTTTAAAGCATGATGAATGGTTATAATTTCTTTGTGTGATAAAATATAAGCAAATTTCATTTGAGATATGTAATATATCACCAACGTAATTATGGATGTAGAACAGGCTTAACTGCAAACTCAACATAAAATTTCCTTTATAATAAAACATCCAATGAAAAGGTTAAATAAGGTGTGAAAAGGTTAGCTGAACAGTATCCTGTATCATAATCAGTAATAATTCTTTTAGCTAAGTAATTCTAAAAATCCAATAATAGTAATGCAGGTAAGTTATCTGTTACCCCTTTTTTGACACTTAGCGCCATCTATTGATATTTATTGTTATAAAATAAAAATTCGGCCCCTAGGGCCCTAAAAATTGGCCAAATAAAGAAAAAGATCTGTTTTCGCAGACAACCAAAATTAGACCTTTCTAACGATACCCTATTTATAGAAATCGGTACAGCGGTTCGTCCGAAAAAGGGGCTCCAGCCAGCCACGTTTGACTAATTATAATATAAAAGATACTTTCCATTTACAATTTAATACTGCAAACAACATACCATATTTTATATAAATAAATTTCTTATACATAAAATATAATTTAATATGTTATAATAATTTTTAATGCAATTAAACAAATCTTACAAAAAACGAAAAATAGAATACTTATTTAATACAGGTACGGCTTCCTACAACACGGCTTCGCTGTAACACGATATGAAAATTGCGGAAACTATCATATAATACGGTACTTTTAAACACGGTTCTTACCTAACACACTTTGAAAATTATGTTTACTCTCCTCAACAAAAAATATTTTCATTAATTTCTGTAAATCCATACTAGGGACACACAATACATACATAAAATGCAATCATTGAGAAATGCTTTGCTAAAATTAGTCATAAATGCAATTTCGCTAGTTTGCCATGATAAAATTAGTACAAATCTTTACCTTGTGTCTAACTTTTTATCGATTTGAACGTATTTTTTTGGCCCGCTAAATATTTTGGAATTCACAATTTGGCCCACTTAGGCAAAACTTTGGGAACCCCTGATCTAGACATTCTAGACCAGTTGTTCTCAATTTTTTTTCTGTTGAAAAAAAGGTTATTTTAAAGTGAAAGGTTTTTAAAATATTGAAATGTGTTGAGGAACACATTTTAATATTTTAAAATTTGGTGGCACGCTTAAATATTTTAAATAATAATTTAGATTTAATAACGAATTTTTATTAACAGATGGGTTATTTTAAAGTGAAAGGTGAAAGGTTTTTAAAATATTGAAATGTGTTGAGGAACACATTTCAATATTTTAAAATTTGGTGGCACACTTAAATATTTTAAATAATAATTTTAACGAATTTTTATTAACAGATTATTGCATTTAATTTTGTTTATTATATTCAGTTTACAGACAGTCTTACACGGCATCATTAAATTATTAAGTTATTGCGCCATTTTCGAATTTTATCTTTTCAGAGAAACTATAATTTTAATTTAATTTTCATTCCTTAATTTTTAAATTATGAATAAGGATAAAAAATTTTGGCTGTCTCAAAAGTTCGAGGGTTAGATTTTTCTAACGATACCCTATTTATAGGAGTAGATACAGTGGTCAGCTGCAAAAGGGATATCCAGCCAACCACATTTTGTTAATAATATACTGTATATGATTCATATACAGTAAGACCCCGTTTAACGCGGGGGATACGTTCCAAAGAAACCAAGCGCTAAACGAAAAAACCTTAAACCAGATCATCGTAACACGTAAATAATGAAATAGGTGAAACAGAATAGTGAATAAAAAAATATATATTTTTTTATTTTATTTTGTAACATGTATTATTACTATTGCATTACATTAATTATAGACATTTTTTATTGCTAATATAGATTTGTATTCATAAATCATTCATGAAAATCAAAAATATTCGAGTAAATAATTTATATTTGTGATGATGAAGGTTTTTTCTCATTTAACACTTTTTGTCTTTTCGTTAAGAAGTCATCAAACGTCGTTTGCCTTTTCCTCTTTCCTTCGGCAAGCAATTGTTGATACCGAGACATCGCATCCATGATACTTCGTCTTACCTTTAAATTATTAAAATTTGGATCATTTTCTATAACTGATCCATAATTTCCGTAATAGTGTATCAATTTGTTTTGAGAAAATCCATTGCAAGTTCCTTTTGCTCCTCATCTCCAGAAACGCTTACTCTTGACGACCGATAATAAATATGAACTGTGACTACAACAAACTTTCGTATATATTAATACTACAGTATATTGATATCAAACACACTGTGAGAAGGCATAGGAATATTAAAGCAATAAATTCGTGCAATTTCGCATTTATGTGAATATAACGGTTTGAAAAATCTCGACAAAGTGAATCAATAAAATATATAGAATTCGAAAAAAACGTGTTATAATGAAACAGCATAAACGAAGCAGCGTAAAGCGAGGTCTAATTGTAATTACATACGTTCTTAATTTTTCGCGGCACACTGTAAAGATTTATGGGCTAGAACAGTGGTTGAGAACCACTGTTCTAGACATAGGAGATGTATAAAGTATGTCATAGAAAATGTTATAGAACAGATACATTTCTTAGGAAAGGTTTGGATCCCTTCTATTTTGGCTACATACAGTAATTTTCTAAGAAAGCTCTATAGTCGTGACCGTTGAGTAAAGATGGGGGTTTTGGGAAATAATTGAGGCAAAGATTTATGGTCTAGAACAGTGTTTGAGAACCACTGTTCTAGACATAGGAGATGTATAAATTATGTCATAGAAAATGTTATAGAACAGATACATTTCTTAGGAAAGATTTGGATCCCTTCTATTTTGGCTACATACAGTAATTTTTTAAGAAAGCTCTATAGTCGTGACCGTTGAGTAAAGATGGGGGTTTTGGGAAATAATTGAGGGCTAACTATTCATTAATATCCTCTGACACTATTTCAGATCATAATACACTATAGTTTTTATTTACCATAGACGTCAATAGACGTAATTGTTACACTGGTGAACAGCTGTATGAGTAAAAATCATATATTTTTTAGCTTTGTTATGTAAACGTCATCATACATCTATCTATGACATAACATGACAGGTCTACAATAATAGAAATCTTTAAAATTGTAACTAAAA
This sequence comes from Olivierus martensii, assembly GCA_000484575.1. Lineage (NCBI taxonomy): Eukaryota > Metazoa > Arthropoda > Arachnida > Scorpiones > Buthidae > Olivierus > Olivierus martensii. Next base: position 27,838 of record AYEL01086267.1, read on the forward strand.
TAAATGATTTTTGTATAATTTATTGATCTATGCATTATTTTAGATTTATATTCCTGATTTAAATATTATTTTGTGATTAAATTCAGATAATTTTCTTTTTGAAATATAGATGTGAGGCGAATAAACTATATAACTTATTGGTGTAGTTTATCGACTCGAATATGTCGCACGGCCAAAATAATTGATGTGTCGCTATGAAATTTTTAGGATACGAATTCCCAGAATTTTTTTAATTCTCGAGATTTATAAAATTTTTCTCGAGAATCGGGAACCCCGAAATAATAATAATTTAAAATTCTCGAGAATCGGGAATGAAATTTTCTTATAAATCTCGAGATTTCTCGAGCACAATCACTATGGATGCGTTCCAAACCTCAACAGACTAATCACTGATGAGCAAAAAAATCTCAGCAAACCGTTCCAAAACTCAACAAGCCAATCAGTGTTGAGCTCATCAGACACTAAACATAGTCATCGTAATTTAGAGATGGTGATTGTGTTGACACCGGTTTACATCGTTTATCTAATGTCGCAGAAAAAGTAGTTCCTACTAGATCAGGGGTTGGCAAACTGCGGCTCGCGAGCCACATGTGGCTCTGAAGTAAAATTGAAAATGAAAATAAAACTTTATAAAGTTTTAAAATAACATTTGTAAAATTTTTAAAGAATTTTATTCACATAATGGTGATTTCATTTGTTTTATAGATCTAGCAAAACTTCGTGGTACTAAGATGCGCGAAGCGTCACGCTTGTAAAATAAACGAATCTTAAAGTTACGCGCATCTTAAAGATAAGCGAAGGGTCACGCCTCTCGATGCAGGCAAAAAACCGTGTACGATGCAGGCAAAAAACTCCAGCCATAAAGTAAATGATTTTTCTCTTGACAGTGATAAAAATTATATTATAAAATATAAACACAATATAATTCATTGAGAGAAAATACTCTCAATAGTATGTGAGAAAATTTGAAATTTTTATCTATGAAAATTAATTTTTTCTGGCCAAATAACCGAAGTCATTCGCCAAAATAACTTAATCTACTATAAGTAAATGTCTAACTAGTGGCTATATACAAGCCTTTAAAACATGTCATTCATGTTAACACTATAGGGCAATTCAGTATTAGGGATGACTTATTGTTAAGAAAATGGAAAAAAATTTAACTAACTTATCACTTATAGTAAATTTTGCTATGATTTAAATTTAAATCATAACAAAATTTTACTAAGATTTTTATCACTAATCTGTGGGAATATAAAACACATTATAATCTTGTTTACAAAAAATATTTTACTATAATAATATAATAAATAAAATATTTCTTATTTACGTTATCTTATTTCTTATTTATAACCTGATTTTTCATTTATTTTATATCTAAGTTTTATTCTTCAAGTAAAAATTTAGTGATTTCAGGGATAAAATACAACTAAAAATTTTACTTAACTATTTTAAATAGTAAAAACAAGTTATCCGGATGAAATTAGTTGTTTTTAATTGTAAAAAAAAAAAAAATTGTATTTTTTTTTTTATTTAAATTTTTATAAAAAATTTTTTCATAAATAAAAAAAAAAAAAATGTATACTACTCAATATATTAAAACAATTACTGGCTGCGGCTGAGGCAATTTTTTTCTCATAAACACATTCGTTAGAATCTAAATATGATTCAAACTTGTGCTGGAGTTCAAATTTTCAGAAATAAATATATTACAATTAACTTTTAACACGTGATTTAAAGTTACCAATTCTAAAGCTAACTTTGGTCCACAATAAAATAGCACGCCATTGATAATATACACAAATTATCTCTGTATTTGGTATAAAATGTAAAAAATCAACGAAAATAAATTCCAACGATTTATATATGAATACTGTTCAATGAATATTGTTCGAGGATATTTAGATAATCATATTTTAATAAAAAAAGCTAAAAAGTGATTCAAAATTATTCTGATTGACAGTACGGCACACTTTTTATATTTTGAATAAAATATTCTACATTAAATAAAATATAAATAAAGAGATGACTTAAAATAAATTTATAATTTATAAGTGTAATACATTCTATGATATAATATTATTATAAACAGACTCATATTTATATAGATTAATAATTCGGAATTAACATTTACATACCTCAGTGATGATAAGGTTTTACTGAATCCAATTTGCAAAGGTACGTATAACAATAATACTGACATACCTGCTAACATTGCAGGTCCTAAATATTGCCATAACATTATCATCATTACAATTAATTGAAGAGGTGCAAGTATCAATTGAATAGAAAAGTTAACGCCCTGTATTATGAAAATATTACTATTAAATATAATTATTACATCATTTTTAAAATATTCAAAATTTTATAAATACATAAGTATTTGACATATATTTATAAATTTATAACAAAGAATTTCTTTAAAATTAGTAGTATTTACTTAATAAATCTAAATTAAAATAAGATTATTAATAAATCTTTATAATTACCTTCTGAAATTTGCTTATATCATTTGAGAGAAGATTCACCATTTGTCCAATATGGGATTTTCCAAGTGAAGCATGACTTAATTTTAAACTCTGATTTATGAAATTCATAATAAAAATATATGAAATATTTTGTAATAATACTTATAAGTATGATAAAAATAATTCGGTGATAAAGTTTTATATAGGGAACATTATTCAATATTTGAGCTTACCTTTTTGTATATAATATTTGAGATGGCAGCTGCGATTTTTATATTTAATCTACTGAAATTAAACACAACTATATGAAAAGTGATTATATGTAATAACATACAAACACAAACACCTGCTGCTGACGAATAAGCAAAAACTTTCTCTTGAAATTTATATTCAAAATAATCAATCATTATTCCAACAAGATATGATTGAAAGATAAGCAGAAAACATTCCTTTAATGAATGGAAAATGTAAAACTTTATTTTCATATATTATAATTGGTAAAAATTATTATTTTTTTACTTTACCTGAAATATATATACTGTGTATAAATTAAAGTTTTTATTCTTTAAAACTTTACAGTTCATATAAATAACATCAATACAATATTTTAAAATATTTCTGTATGCAATGCTAACATATAAACTGGTCTTATTATTCATAACAAGTTTGTTATATAAATAATTTTTAAAGTAAATATTTCTACTTCGTATTATTTACTTAATTTTTACATTCTCAGAACCTGTCTAACATTATCGTGGAATTTGTAACCGAAAATGTTTTCCTTTGGAATATCAGACAGGAAGATAAACCAATAATTATAACGTAAGCGATCGACGAACTCCAAAAACATATCTGTAAATAAAAACGTCTTAATTTATGAAAATAAAAATTATAAAATTTACAAAATTATGTTTTGAGTGCTTTCTGTAATGATATCAGTTTACTAACAGATGTTGTGTGATATAAAAACATTAAATTATTTTTACTTTTAATGAATGACAGATGGATATTAACGATTAAACAAACATGCAGTACTATTATATAACTCTCGATTGTATACACAAATCTGTATTCATTGTACTATATTTTATAAAGAATCTTTGATGCAGATAGTCTGAAAATCAAATTTTTTTTTTGATAATTCTTAATTTTTTATAAGTGTTATGATTATTTTTATAGAATGTCTGTGTTAGTATCTCTTCCTATTAATTTTTGATATAAATATTACATTATTTTACGAAATTCAATACAGGAATATTTCAAATATTCCTTGATTATTTCCCGTAGTAAGATCACATTACTACATTTTAATTTCCTTATACTGTATTTAATCATTTCAAAATGGCGAACTTTTAAGGAAAATAGGAAATTCTTTCTAGATAATTTTTTTTGTTCATATTCTGAACAATTGATATTCTAAAACTGGCATGTTAACGCGATAATGCAATGTTTATGCTGTACTTTCTTTTTAAAAATCATTATTATTTTAATATATAATGATTAAACATTAATAATTTAACGAACTTACTTCCAGTAAACGAAGTAGAGCATAAATTATTCTTTTACTGTCTCTGTTGGCAAAGCTAGAAATTCCATTTCTGCAACTGTTAATAAATATAATAACAAATTAAATAATGTGTTAATCAATATTTAAAATAATAATTTAGGGAAAACAAATTGGCAAAAGTTTCATACACCACATTCTTTTGTTGGCAAAGCTAGAAATTCCATTTCTGCAACTGTTAATAAATATAACAACAAATTAAATAATGTGTTAATGAATATTTAAAATAATAATTTAGGGAAAACAAATTGGCAAAAGTTTCATACACCACATTCTAGATGTTAGAAATTTTATTGCTTTACAATAATACATACAGTACCTTAAATGTGGAAACTGAGATTCGATAGAATTACACGTTATGACGATGCCAGCCGACATTAGACAGCTCCTTATTGTTGGAAACTGAGATTCGATAGAATTACACGTTATGACGATGCCAGCCGACATTAGACAGCTGTTTAAATGTATATGATTTTCATAATAATTAATTCAAAGCAAAAATAGAAATAGAAAGATTGATTGATTGATGGAAAGGATTAGAGGGCGTATTCCTAGGTACAACCCTTTGAAAAATGAAAGTAAATAAGAAGGGGAGGGAAAGAGTAGGATTATATACAAGTTCTGTCAAAATAACTGTGACAGGTCACTAGAAGAAATGAGAGAGTTTAGCAACCATACTCGAGAGATCCCATGAGCATCTGCATCAGTTAAACAAAAAACTATCAAATACACTGAAGATTAATTGTAGCCACCAGGAATTACAGAATCTGAGAACACCAATAACTGTACTGTACTTCTAGTATAGTTGAAATATAGTCAACAGAAACAAAACAGCAGGCTGTATGATTCGGAGATTCCGAATAGAACAGTCAAAAACAGCAACAGCAACTTGCAGAGAACTAGTTGAAATAGATGGTCTGAAGAAGGATCAACAGCACTACAAATTAAAATTGAAGTCAGTCAGGCGGAAACATCATCCAATAAGTGAACACTAAAATTCCAGCACAAGGTCACAACACAGTTGAAATACGGAGAAGAGTACAATGGAGAAAAGAAACCAGTGACTGCAGATCAAAAGAAGGTCACAAAGAGTTCACTAGCATTGCGCAGAACCACTAAGGTAGAGATCACAAACGCAAAAGTGTGCAGCAGAATAGTTGGACGAAGAATACTGAAGAGTACCAAAGGAGTTCATAAGCACAGCGCAATCACCATGTTACACCCGTGACCACAGAAATTAGCAAAAATAGATTAAGTTACATTTACTTAAATCACTATATCGCATACAATGACTTATTGTTTCTGGTTGTACCACTTTTAAACACTACAATAGGCTGGCCAATATCCGTAATGCGGTTAACCAGGAGATTGCAGGAAGAGGTTCAGAAAAACGAATCAGTGCCTTTATTAAAAAACGAAGGTATGGAACTCAGAATTGAAACCGGAACCTGTAAGATGATAATCCTTCACTTTACCACGTGGCCATCTGGCCTATCAATACTTACACTATTTCATGAACTACAAATGTATCTTTCTAGATAATTAAATCTGTACTGAATATATAAAAAGCTTATGGATCATGTATGTAAAAAATATATGTATATATTCTCGGTTTCAAAAAGCTGTTCATCTAGGTGGAAAATGTTCGGCTTCCTTTAAGGAAGCCCAACATTTTCCACATAGATGAACCTAACCTAATCTATTTTTGCTAATGTATATTTCTTTGTTTGTAAATATTTTAATATCTACAAACCAATTATATTAATCAGTTCAGACGCGAATTCGAGTTTACAGGGCTTTGGACAATTCTATTTATTTTTTATAAGCAGAATGATTAGGTGGGCTTAATGACAAGTGTTCAATCATTTTATCTGAAAACTAATTTTGAACACTTATTAGGAAAGTTGAATTTATTATTTACAAATTAATGAATGAGAAATTAAGAGATAAGTTGTCAAAGCACCAAGCAAAGCACTGACAATAGCATAATGGCGACTATGGGAATTATTTTATTTGAAAATGTATATTTCTTTATATATATGTAATAAAATTAAAAACTGTTCTAAACGATTCTCATTGATAAAGTGTATTATCCTTCCGTTGATTGACCAAACGATAAAAACTAGTGTTGAAAATCAATAAAATCATTGAATGGTAATATGATGTTAGAAAACATCGGTTCCAAAAGCATGGATGTTATTTTTGTTTTTTGTGCATTATCAATAACGGCTATATTGACATATTCGTCATCTATTGCCCAGTATTTAATCAATTGCTTTAGTTTATTAGCTAGATACTCTCTACTATACTGTTCTTCTAATATAAAAAACATGCAATGCTACATTGCATAGTTTATTTTCCTCATTTATAAAGCGGATGGTCAAGCTAATGTAACTCCGCTTCTAGATATTTGTCCATAAATCAATTGTCAATAAGAAAGATTTCTGTTTGAGCTGCTGTTTGACTATGGATACCATATAACTATATTTATCGAAAATTAGCCTTTTAGTTGTTGTTCGAGAAGGAATTTTGTATAAATATGCCATAATCCTTTCGGAATGATGAAAACATTCACGATCCAAATACTCAATAAATTGTTGTCTTTACATATCGTAAATATAAGAACTTGATTTAAGCCTTTTAATTGTTGTTCGAGAAGGAATTTTGTATAAATATGCCATAATCCTTACGGAATGTTGAAAACATACACGATCCAAATACTCAATAAATTGTTGTCTTTACATATCGTAAATATAAGAACTTGATTTACTTTATTTTCTGCTGATTCATTTGATTTGAATTCCCAAATTCTCCTATATGCTTTAGAAATTTTTGTTTGTTTTCCTGGGAGAGATTGTGACGATGATGGTCGATGATGGACGATGATACTTTGTCACTATCTTGATAACATTTTTCTTCCTTCTGCAATGTTTTTTGAATACCAAGAAGAAGTGGATGTTTGCTTTCAATATGACACCTTAAATTCGTAGTAGATTCAGTACTTTTTTGAACTCCAAGAAGAAGTGGATGTTTGCTTTCAATATGACACCTTAAATTCGTAGTAGATTCAGTTATTTTGAATAATATATGCAAGTTACAGAATTACATTTACTTTTAGAAAAATGTTGATACTGAAAGGTTTTCGGAGCCATACTTACTGAGCTACAAAGATGTATAAATATTTTGAAATAAAAAAAAAAAAAAAGAAAGCGTTTCGAATGTAAATTAAATGATGACAACCTGAAATCCATTATATTAGTGCTAGAAAGGGAAAAATAATAGAGAAAGAAAGCGTTTCGAATATAAATTAAATGATGACAACCTGAAATCCATTATATTAGTGCTAGAAAGGGAAAAATAATATTTCCAATGTGGATTTTATATTTTTCTTCCTTTGTGGTTTTATGACGTTTTCCACTTAGTAAATACTAACTGGCATGACATTTCCATGTCCAGCATGGATCACTTTCAGCCGTTTTCACTACAATAGCTTAAAACCAGTTTCAGAGATCAATGCAATTTTTCGTATTCACCACGGTATAAATCGCGACTCAAGCCGCTGAAAATGAAACGCGTTTCAAGCCGCCTTTGTCTGCGGCTTACGTCATCGTTTCAAGATGGACGACTATGATATGTTCGACGATTTTTGTCTTATGCCTGAGTTACAGCATAATAACTTGTATAGAAGGTGACGAAAACGTAAAATTTACTCTGTTCGAAATGAGGACATAGATGTGTTAGACCAGGGGTGAGCAACCTTTTTAATCAACGGGCCAATTTAAATTTAAAAATTTTTTTAAATTAATAATTTATATTTTTATTTGTTCCTTTAATTATTACTAAAAAATCAATAGATTATACAATAAAAAATTTTCATTTTTTTGATATACAGGATCCCCAATTTATGTCATCTCATATTATGTTGTTCCACACTTATTTCATTGCCTCAGCCCTAATTTATTAAATTGTTTTTGTTATCAATAAATTGGTATCTATGCTGAGAGTATTTTCATCTCATATACATATAAGTTGTCCTGCTTCCTAAACATAACCTGTCTAATTTCATCATTGAGCTAGGACCTGAATTCAAGCTGGCTTGTATGTAAATCCAAACAACTTTCACTGATTTAGAGTAAAAAATGATTCAACCAAATGAAATTGTGTTGCACTTCATCTTGGGGAATTGGGGTTCAATACCAGGTTCCATACCACCAAATTTTTTCAAGAGTTTAGCCTGGCTCATTGAACCAATTCTTCATTTCATAACCAATCCACTATAGATATAGATAGCCTATGATGAATTCCAGACTATTTGTGTTGTTTAGTTATTTCCAGCAGAAAAACAATATAAAACAAGAAAGGAAGATCCATCCAAAACATGGGTGGCCTAAGAAATGCATTGTTCCATAGTATACAATAAGATGAAAAGCAGGATAAAATTTAATAAGTTATTGAAGGACTTTTAGAAGGCCTTCAGTAGCCTAGCTGCAACAAGAATTATAGAATCTGCTGACAAAACAATAGAGAATATCTAGAAAAAAGTTTATCTTTTCTTCACAATTTAATCACAGTTCAGATACCTCTCTAAAAGTTGATCTTGATGCTTACTTACTTTAATTCAGCACTATTTGCAGTTGAGCACTCTCATAGAATTGGGAGGTCCCAATTCTATGAGAGTGCTCAACTGCAAATAGTGCTGAATTAAAGTAAGTAAGCATCAAGATCAACTTTTAGAGAGGTATCTGAACTGTGATTAAATTGTGAAGAAAAGATAAACTTTTTTCTAGATATTCTCTATTGTTTTGTCAGCAGATTCTATAATTCTTGTTGCACGATCTTGATAAACAATTTCCTTAAATACAAGCATTCCAGCAGTTAATATCACGTCAATATTTTATTATATTGACGTGATATTAACTGCTGAACTGCTTGTATTTAAGGAAATTGTTTGTTTATTGAGTAGCAGTTTTAGGAGTTCTAGTTAATTTATTTGAATGATCTTGATGCCTTCCAAATCAAGTTTTCTGTCATATGTGCCTTTGATGCATAACCATTAAGAATCCCACATAGCAATAAACTTGATTTGGAAGTTATTTCTGGATATGTTTTCAAAATCCTGAATTCCCAAAATGAGCAACAACATAAAGATCTTACTGAAATATAGAAGCAAAGAATATCTGAGGAATCTGATTTTGTAGAGTGCTGTCACTCTCTACATAATATGATCAAAACATATCTATAAATTGATAAACTGAAACAAATTGATGTTGACAACCTTATTATAAATATACAAAAAGAATAAAAAATATTATGAAGATGAGAAGAGAATTAGAAAAATTAAGAGATATTACCATGGAACAATTAAAAATGAATCATAAAGCACCTAAATAAAAAGTTTCCAACTAAAATCAATTTCTAGGAAATGTTAATAAAATTAGATTTACCTTTCCTGTTAAAGAATTAACAAGAAGAACTGTGCCATCATTTTTACCAAAGGCTGCTTTGTTTCCATCTTGTGAAATTGCAATTGAGGTCACTGCCTAAATAAAATTAAACATTATTTAAAAAATCATTAATTATAAAATGAAATATAAATTTAAAATTAAGCTAAATATATAATAAAATGAATTATATACAACCCATATTAAGTACAGTAGAGTCTCCCTAATCCGACACATATGGTTCCGGAGTGTGTTGGATTTCAGAGATTTGTCGGATTATTGAATGTTCAATGAAAAAAATGGAAATACACAAACGAATACACTCAGCTTATTCAGACTTTCCTGTCACTGCTCTTGTTGTTCAAATCTTTCACAAACCTTTCAATTTTATCCCAATTTTTTTTAATGTCATAAATAGTGGTTCGTCCAATACCATAAAACAAAGCCAAACTTTTCTCCCAAGTCAAGTTTCTTAATTATTTCTGCCTTTTCAACCGCAGTCAACATTTTATTTTTGTTTTTCACTTTTTCCAATTTGTGACATTGTAAAGATAAAACAAACACTGATACTGTAAACATTATTTTATAGTAAACAGTGTACTGAACTTAAAAATTAGTCCGATTATAAAGTAAACAGTGTACTGAACTTAAAAATTAGTCCATCTATAATGCCTGCACAATGAACAAATAGCAATTGACAATTTGTTTACATCAGTTTTTTCTCTCTCACACATCGACAAGTTGTCACACAAAAATTTCACATGGGTGGTGCGACTGTTTGCAGTGTGTCAGACTACAGAGACTCAACTGTATTATGTGCTTGTATGTATATATCTATATATAAAATTTGATCAAAAATATCTAGATAGCATAATAAAACTTTATTAATAAAAAATTATTTTAAATTAAAAAAAATCCTCTGAAGCAGCTACACATCATTGTCAATGCCTTTTTCATTGCTGAAAGGACTCCTTTTGGGAAATTGCTTTTAGATTAGTGTCTGAATTTTATTTAATGTCTTCAGTAATTTGATAACAGCATTCTTTTAATAAGCTCTTTAATTTTAGAAACAAAAAATTCATATGGGGCTAAGTCAGGTGAATATGGTGGTTGGAGAATAAGAGTGACTTTATTCTTTGCCAAAAACTGCCAAATCAGAAGGTAAATATGAGTAAGTGAGTTGTCATGATACAGCATTCATGATCCATTTTTTCCATTACAGTAGCATCTTTCTCACTGATTTAGAGTCACTTCAAAATAATTAGATAAAAATGCTGATTTATTGTTTGACCTGTTGGTACCAATTCACAATAAACAATAATTTGAGTTCGAAAAATATGATGATCACGGCTTTCATGTTTGACTTCACTTGTCTGAATTTTCTTCAGTCTTGGAGAATTCAGTGTTTTCCATTGTGATGACTGATGCTTTGTTTCCATATCATAATCACAAATCCAATTTTCATTATCTTTTCTAATGCTATCTAAGAAGTCTGAATTGGTTTCTGCTCTTTCCAAAAGCTCTGTGAGATTTTCACTCTTTTCTCATTCTGGTATTCTGTAAAAGGCAAGAAACAAACTTTGCAGCAACATGATTCATACCAAAAACATTAATAAAAATATCTTGATAAGATCCACATAAAATTCCTGCTTTTTCTGCAACCTTTGTAATAGTCAATACTTAACTTAACATGGATAATTTTGCAAACTTGGATAACTTTTTTGTTGGTTTTGGAAGCTGAAGGTCTACATTGTCTTTTATCATCTTTGAGATTCTGCCTTCTTTAAAGCAGTGAAGCACTCAAACCAAGTGATCCAACTCAAATCATCATCTACAAAAGCTGCTTTTAAAAAGAAATTAAAAGACATTTTGCTGAAAATCAAAATTTTTATTCATAAATTGGTGTGGGGAATATACATTTCATATTTTCCAATCTTAGGAAAAGATCTCATCAGTTCAACTATATTACATGGACAAAATTAATACAGAATTTAAAATAAGCATTGTTGATGTTTGCCTTCTAAAAATTCAAGGTAAATATCATTTATAATTGTTAGTAACAGTAACAAATTGAAAATTAATTTGTTACTATTTTAAATCTATGTTTTAAATTCTATATTAATTTTGTTTATGTAATATAGGTGAACTGATAAAGTCTTTTCCTAAAACTGGAAAATATAAAATGCATATTTACACATACTAATATAACAAAATTAGAAACAAAAAACATCATCATCAGACATGGCTTATCTCACGGATATAAGCCAAACGTCCTCGTCAAAATCCTACAACAAGTTAAAAAGAAGTTGAATAAAATCTCTCCTTCGCAAAATATTGCTTACAGTAAACTCCAATCTACTACTACCCTCAGGAATTTAAGTAAAACGATTGAGCGTTGAACTGGCCGTAAGCTCGCTTTTGAACGGAAAAACACTCCCCTCAATTTGCTGCGTAATGACAAAGATAATACGCTCTTTATCAACCAGCCAGGTGTTTATAAAATCCCACTCAGAAATCTAAAACTCAACAAAGATGAAGCATACATAGGATATACTTCCCATAATCTTAAAACTAGGATCAAGGAACATAAACAAAGCCTACGTTATCACAATACCACCACGGCTCTCACAAAACGTTTCCTTGAATATAATTTAGACATCGATTGGAGTAATACTACGCTTCTAAAATGCATTCCTAATAAATACGAAGGTTACATATATGAAGCTATTGAAATAGAAAAACGTCAATACAACTCCACGGCTATCAATAAAAACGATCCCACTCTCATACCTTCAGCCTGGAAATGGCTCATGAAGAAAAGTCCACGATCCTAATTTTGCACTTTTTTGTACTTTATTTATTTATTCATTTTGTATATTTATTTTTATTATTTTTTCTTATTTTTATTTACTAAAATTTAACATTTATATATTTATTTATATTTAATTTAAATTTTAATATTTTGTACTGCAATTTGTATTTTTTAAAATTGTATTCCATTAATAGAACACACTAATACGTTTGACTGACGATGGCTATAGAATAGCTGAAAACGTTATCACAATAAAGTTATGTTAATTTCCTACTTTTGTGCTGAAATTAATTTTATTAATCACTAATATAACACTGAATAAAAATTTTTATCTTCAACAAAATATTATGACTCAAATTCATCATCCAAAGTCTATAAAGACAGAAAATCTTCATTTCTAGAGACTTCACAGCTTAATAGTAATAAATAATTAAATTAAAAATTTTACTATTTATATGAAAATAATATTGACTTCATTTAGAATCAAATTGAGAACCTTTAGAAAAACTCCAATTTATCATATCAGCTAAACCACCAAGTCACTAGGAAAATTTATTCATATTGCCCAAATTTTGGATGTATAATTATATGCAAAATTTAGGCAATATAGCAATTTTCTGGTTTACATAAATAATTGAGACCTAAGTTTTTACATAACTCAAATTTTGTACAAATCAGGGAAATAAATTTTTTTATAAAAAGTTCTGAAACAAAAACTTCAGAGCTAGGTTGACTAAGAATTTGTAAATCTTTCACAAATTCTTCATAGTTTCAGATAGTTCAATTTTTTCTTTTTTTCATTTTACAATTGATATCTTTATCTTCCTTATAAGGCTCTTGTCTTTCTAGAATGCCATCATCAATATTTCAGATTCCAGAAATTTAGTTTTACTTTTTGTTCTTCAATAAATCATCTCTTTGTTAACCTAGTTTTTTTTTAATAGAACTTTATTAATAGCAGTCCTAGCATTGCTACCATCAAATGATCTACTTGCATCTTTAACAGGAATCAGCCCATAAGAAGTCCTGCATTACAAAAAACAGTGTCATTCGCAATGGGATTATAAAAAGATCTTCCAGTGCAGGAAAATGCAACCATAGAAGATTCTATCTTAGCCATGAAATGGCCACACATTCAGATAATATGTGAAGAGGAGTTTCCTCTTACCTGACATTTTCTATAATTAGGACTATCAACAATACTAATTAAGTGAAGATGTTTTTTAAAATGACAGTGCTCATTTAAAATCCTTATTTAATGATCTGATAATGGAAAGCAAATAATAACATAATAATCTACCCAAACTGATAGACTTCGAGATGTGCCTTGGGAATTTCCAAGAAATGAAATCTGCCAATGCACAAAGATGATGTGGATTGATGTTATTATGGCAGATATACCGCATTTTAGAAGTGTATCAAGATTGGGGCACTTCTGTAAATGACGTAAATACTCATTTCTTTTACAAATTCTTCATAGTTTCTACATGTTAAAACTATATATTTATCTTGACTTCATAGTTTCATATTCATTTTTCATAGAGATCATAAACTGGATGGCCTGGTGGTCTGGCTAGGCTTATCTTACACTACAGAAATACTCAACTGAAAGCCGCTGTATTTGGACAGGTTGTCAGAGACTCTGACAACCTGTCCAAATACAGAGGCTATCTGCAATCTCATTGCTAAACAGGTTGAACTTTCCTTCGCTTGACAGAAAGATTTACCTGCAGGCACTATGTTCATATCTGTTTTGTAGCCTAGCCAATATGTTCATAGTGTCTGGAATATACTAAGTGGCTCTTAGGTGGAAAGACATTCATGTCAAGATATTCCTGCATCAACATTAGTGCCACAATTGCATGTTGGTGTTCTGCATGGGTTGGATGAAACAGGAATTGCTCCACCTAGAGTAATCTGTCATGGGGCATTGAAGTTGGATGAAGTCCATCCCTAGTCTCGTTTGGCTTTTAGTTGAGTATTTCTTTAGTGTCAGATAAGCTTGGCCAGACCATCAGGTCATCCAGACATTGTCCCAAGAGATTTACTCATTGGGTCAAGAAAGATGGGCTGCATTCGTGCTCTGTGGAAATAATCTGAAAGAAAGTGTTGATGTCAGGCTGATGGGGACTTTGTCTTCATATGACCATGATGTGAGGATTATACTTCATTGAGGAAAATGTTCATTCCGAATGATATTTGGCCATGGCAAGGTACCCGAGCATGGCTGATTCATGGTATTGGCCAATTCATTCATGCAGCGATCTGAGGCAGTTCACTTCTAGGTGGCATAATAGACTGCATTGGATACAAAACAGAGATCTCTCACTCCTTTCTCAATTGTTTGTGATCAATTTTAGACAGGGTGAGAGGAATGTGTATCTTGAGTGCTCTTACTGACCACTAGAAGCAAAACTTTCTGTAACCTAAATGCTGTTAGAACTGTGGAGACATAGCAAGGAACTTGAGCATAGCTGCACTTGGCTGGCTGAAGGCTTTTTGTTATAGTTGAGCAGTATCTTTGGGTTCCTCCTGTACACTGAATTTCACTTTTCTGTGAGCTGTCTATCTGATTCTTTGGGACCAACTGTTTGGAGTGATTAACATTGTCTATCTTGGTTATTCCTGGTTGCTTTAGCAACAGTGAAGTGTTGAGGAAGGAAGCTACCTGATCCAGCTCAGCTTATCTGGCCAGCGAACTGGATCAGTTCGGCCTCCCTCATTGTACAGACTCAGAGGTGATGGGCATGTCCCCACCTGAGTTTAGCAATGATTAAAGCAGAGTTACAACTTGTGAAGGTACCTATAGTACCTTATCATGGATCAGGGCTTATAACTCTATAGGGAACTGTATCAAGAACTATGTGAGCCTATTAGTCCTGTTCCTGGTAGCTAGTTCACAATGAGATAATGGTATTCCCACACAGACTTTGAAATAAAGCAGGAATTATCAAATGCATTTAATGCAGCTTGACTATCTGATAAGATGTAAATAAGTTATTCAATCTTGATAAGGGATATTATTAATATATCTTCTATCAAGATTGATTTTAACATATACAGAAATAGCAAGGATTTCTGCCTGAAAAATAATAGCAAACTGTCCAAAGGAAGGGAACAAGGATGGGCATCCTTGTTCCCTAGTAGAGGTTTTAAAACAGTCTCTAGACATCCATCCTTATTATGTTAACTGCCCATCCTTGTTCCCTAGTAGAGGTTTTAAAACAGTCTCTAGACATCCATCCTTATTATGTTCAAATCTACCTATAAAAGCTGGGAGAAAAAAAACAATGAAAGGTCTGGAGAAGCTGAATCTGAGCAACATGTAATCCTTACCATCTCATCTCAAGAATGTGACTATGTGGCTTATCCAATTCAAAAAACAAATGCTCCACTTTGTGAATCCAAGATATCCTTCTCTCACAATAATGGAACTTGTAACCCTCTTGGACACTAGCCCCAATACAATGCAAAGGAAGAATGCCCAAGAGAATTTTGATAGCAGCAGGATTGAATTTAAGAAAAACAGTTCCTGTTTTTTCTTAAATTCAATCCTGTATGTCATTATAGAACTCTTTTCCATCAAATGATGATGAGAAAAGTGACTTTTGTTTCAATATAGATAATAATATAGAATATTGATTTTATGAAAAATGCTAAACAAAAAATGCTCCAAAACAAATGGATAGCCAGATTAAAGTTGCTTTAGGGTGCATTCAAAAAGTCTAACGCATTAAATTTTTCTCACATTGAGTTAGCCTTGTTATTGTATATACTTTTTGACCGGTCTATTAGAGAGACAGCAAGGCCATCCATAAGGAAGTTTTAATAGGAGCTTTCATATGTTTGGAAGATGCATCTGATAATTCTGATGATGAAATACAGCACTGCATAATTCTAAATAATTAACTAATTACCCTTAATTTTGTGAGGAAGTTAACTTGGACCTGTCCTATTTTTATTTTATTATGCACTCTATTATTTATTTATCATTATTTTCCTATATGCTAACGTATTATATTTTAGTTTAAAAGTTAACTTACTTCCACGCTCTCCGTCGTAGTTGGCAATCAC
>AYEL01086272.1:0-14095 GCA_000484575.1 Olivierus martensii
TTTTTTATTTTAACATTAGCATGTGAAGTATAAAATTATTATACAGAGTATTTTATGTTAAGCTTATCAAACTAAAACAGAATATAGGAGAAATCATTTTCAGAAAAAAGATTTTATGGTTACAATAGTTTAATTTTCTTTATATATAAAAATTATAATGGTTTAAAGTTGATCATAAAGCAATAATATATTAATAATAAAACACACAATTCTGAGAATAATAAATAAATAAAATTTAATTACATATTCAATATATTCTCTTTGAACTCAAATATATGCATTGCATCAACACATTCAGACATATATTAGGATCATTTATTAATCAGTATTGAAGATTCTTTGATGTAAATGTTCTTTATTATATTTTGGAGTAATGTACACTAATTGCTTTAAATAATCTTACAAATAAAAATCTAATGGATTCAAGTCTAGAGATTTTAGAAGCGGAAGCACAAGTCTTTCATAGCTAATCCATATGTTATCTAAATTAGCATTTGGCCAAGTTTTTGCATTTTTTTTCAAAATGAGCATTACTCATTTTGGGAAAAATATAAATAGAAATTTACAGTCAGCTGGTTATTTAATAATAAATTGATTATATCAATTTATGATTTTAAATTATTATTGAAAATATATTGAAACATTTACTGAATATCTTGAATTTTTATCTATTAAAATTAGGATTAAATCACTTGTATATTATATTTATGTCATCATAAGTGTTTATTTTTTTTTATCTAATCATAGAACAAAATAAATGAAATTTTTGTATGCTTCAATTTGATTCAACATCCATTGATTAAAGTGCATTCTTTTAATGTTGTTTTCAGATTGAAGTTTGTGATTATAGTGAAAATTATATGGATGCATTCTTTTGTTATAATATCATCTAAATAAAATTTAAAGAAATATTTCGATTTAATTGATGTGCTGAAATTTGAGATCTGGATTAATATAGCATTTATAGTTTCCTCATGCATTAAGAAAATATGATCATTGTTCTTTAATAATTTATGGTTAATCTTTCTACTTTATGTGCTCCTGTTTCCCTCAAATACTAGAATATTCTAACAAACAGTTTTTGGATGGATGATGCTGTTTGGAAAATTTAATTTGTATTCTCTGGAAGTTTTCTTTGCATTACCATTCCAAAAATAATAAATGAACACATTTGCATATTCAGAAGAATTAAAATAATATAGCTATTATGACATATGTTATATTTAATTGCTGTATTGCATTGTCAATATTTATTACTTTGTTTTCATTCAAATATCAGATATTTCCTATTAATGTATACAAATATAAATTTCTAACTCAATGATTGAATATCTTTATTATACAGTATATACAGTCAATAAGATGTCCTCCTGTTAAGCCATCACCATCATTGACTGCCAGGAAATTTGGCAGAACGGATCTTCCCTATGTTAATGGAATAAGTAAACCCCAATAAGACCCCATCTGCCAGTAGAAACATCTAAACAAATTTTCTTTTTGGTATTGTATTTGTCCTCATTAATCTGCCAGGGGCATGCAAGGTGAATGACATCCTGAGGTTCATCAGTACTGTATATATTAAAAACTCTCTGGATTCATTTGTAACCAGCGGGTGGGAGAGATAGAGTTAACTGTTAATCATGTGTCTCTCTAAGCCTGGTTCATGCCTAGGTTGTAGAAAATCTAAGATGATAAGAACCAAATCGTTTTCATAGCAACAAGTCGTGATGCAAAGTCTTGTTAATGTTTCACCATGCTACATTGCTCACAAAAATCTCTTCTATTATTTGAAACACACCATCCATTGCTGTAGATGAAGTCTGTTATGTCCATTTGCTTTCCAAAAACTTTCTCACTGTTTTCTATATAGTACTGTACATATACGGTATGTATACTATACTATAAAATATACAGTATTTTAGAAATGTTAAGGTTGGATGGTAAATGCAAATGTACTGTATTTTATTAATTTTAATAAATTCAGACTTCATTTTCATTTCTATTTCACACATATTTTCGATAAACTGCCAACCCCAATTAACCGCCAAAATCACCACCACACAGATGGTCACGTCTTATCGGAGTTTTACTGTATATTATTAATTTATAATTCTCAGACATATTGTGTACATGGTGTTATCATATAAACTTTGGAATCTTTTAATTTTATAATAAAGAAAAATTAAACTACAATTTATAAAACTTTCTTTGCTTAAAATGATTTCCCTACAGAGTATTTCATGTTGAATATGTCAACTTATATTTCTTTTGAGTATAACATACATGAAATATTCTATACAGTATAACCTATATTTAACTGACTAACAGGGAGAATGAGGTCCATTAATGATGAAAATCTGTTAAAATGAAAGTATTTTAAAAATACAATACAGTATATTAAATTACAATTTTCATATTCATAAAAAAAAAAACAATTTTTAAATAAAAATTTATAGTTTCATTTACTCATCATTATTTCTTGGTAAAGATTTTGCCATGATCAATAATCATGACCAAAAATAAATTTCAAATGATCATTTAGGACTAAATAAAAATTTAATCCAAATATTTTGTTTGGTAAGTTCAATCTGTTTAAAGAAGGGCCCATTAAATTGAGGTTCTACTGTATATATAAGCAGTTGTAAAGTTCCAATATACATGAAATCTTAAGCTATATAAACTTATCTATAATGTAATGTAATATAATGTAAAGTTTACAAGATAAAATAATCATCAAAAATATATTAACATACATACCTAAAATATTGTAAGAGATTACCAATAACCTTGTCTACATACAAAAATAAATTAAGTACAAGCACTATGGGATCAAACAATCAAATTAAATTGTGGATATGTACAGGGTGCGTCAGCTAAATCCGGAAAAATTTCAAATTGAATTTCCCGCATATTTGACGTCAGCGCTACGATGCTGCTGACGTTTTAGTAAGCCAGGCCATATTTGACGTCAGTGCTACAATGCTGCTGACGTTTTAGTAAGCCAGACAGACGAAGTGTTTGAGGATAAGTACAAAATAGCTGATTAGTTAAGATCGAGTGGAGTTTTTCAAAATGGCTGATCAGTTAAGATTGAGTGAATAATATAATCGAAGAGCAGCGATAATCGAAGGCCTTCGCGTTGGACGATCACCTACCAAAATAATTCGGTTCTTTAACTATCCAAGATCGACAGTTTATGATGATGCTGCTAGATATGTGGTTTCAGAGAAGTCTGAAGAAGGTTCTGCCAACCCGGCAAGGAAGAGCCATTCTAGGGGGAGATCATCAAGGACATCGGAAGTTGTCCAAAGCACTCAAGATCTCATCTCAGAGGACCCAGGGCAATCTCTCAGGCAGTTGGCAAAAACATTGAGTGTGGTAGAAACAGATGCATCGAATTGCAGAAGAGGACCTACGGTACAAGTCTTACGTCATAAAAGTTAATTGCGGAAGAGGACCTACGGTACAAGTCCTACATCATAAAAGTACAGGAAGAGGACCTACGGTACAAGTCCTACGTCATAAAAGTACGACAGAAATACAAGTCCTACATCATAAAAGTATGACAGATGCTATCTGATGCCGCGTCAATAATCACAAAAGTACGACAGATTCTGTCTGATGCCGCTAAAACAGAGTTGCTCGCTGCAACTTGCTTCTGTGTTATCTGATGCCGCTAAAACAAAGAGAGTTGCTCGCTGCAATTTGCTTCTGTGAGACCTATGGTACAAGTCCTATGTCATAAAAGTACGACAGATGCTGTCTAATGCCGCTAAAACAAAGAGAGTTGCTCGCTGCAACTTGCTTCTGTGTTCCGTAAAACATTGCTCGCTGCAACTTGCTTCTGTGTTCAATGAAGAATGAAGCTTCATAAAAGTACGACAGATGCTGTCTGATGCCGCTAAAACAAAGAGAGTTCGCTGCAACTTGCTTCTGTGTTCAATGATGTAGGACGCACAGTTTCTTCCTGATGAGAAAATTTTTACTGTTGATGCCAAAGTAAACTGGAGAAATGTCGTTGGCTTGCCTATGACCCTGAAGATGTCCCTGTAATAGCTAGGATGTGTTGGCTTGCCTAAGACCCTGAAGATGATGTCCCCATAATAGCTAAGACAAAGTGTCCGGCCAGTGTTCATGTCCTAGGTGTTGTTTCCGGTGAAGGTGACGTCATGCCGCCGCATGACCTCACCTTCACCGGAAACAGTTTATGGGACATCTTTGGAAAGGGGGGAAACTGTAACAAAAGAGACTTACTTGCATGTTCTTACAGCAATAGTGAAACCTTGGATGGAAACTGTGGCTTCTGGGAGAACATTGTATCACATGCGACATTATCCATTTTTCATCTTCTTGTATACCACAATTTGGACAAGTGTGTTACACTAGGGGCGCTATGTTTTTCAAGAAGTAAACTTGCTACTTCTTTCGTTAGCTTCGTTAGACTTTCATGCAATACGTCACAGCTATGGAACATGCACAGTGCATAATAAAATTACTTTTTGATCGCCTCGTTAAAAACGAGTTTAACACATTAGACTTTTTGAACGCACCTTTAATATATTGCAACTAAATAAATACTGTAATTTATTATTGATTATGTAAACTATTGTATATAATATTATTATTATTTTTATTTGAATATTCTTGAATGATTTAGCAAATAACAGAAATAAATCATTAAATTTCTGGAGCACAATAACTAATGAAAAGTTTTTACATTTGTTAGTAAACAGTTGTTTGATTCATGAATTTCTAATTTACAGGTTTTAGGAATGAATTACATTTACAAATTAAGGGAAGCCTGCATTTATAATATTTTACAGAATATATCAATCAAGTAGAGTAAATCTTTGTTTAATGTTGGGATTAGATTCCTGAAACTGTAACTTTAATTGAAATCAAATCTGATAGTAGAAGAGATAATATTTGATAATTTTTCTCATTTAAGCATTATTATACAGTTCAATAATGGAATGAAATGAAATGAAATTAAAGAATGATTCAGTTGTAAACTTTAATTGTAAAATGTTACATAGCAATCATATATTATGTCTTATAGGTAAAGAAAATTATTGTCTAATTTAGGACAACTTATAATTCATAAATCCTATATGCATGATTACTTTTTTAATATTAGTTCTCAATCATTTATTACTCTATCACAGATTGCCAACAGTCCTGGAAATCTGCCAGATTATATAAATGGGGCTGATAAGCGTGGCCTTCATATAAATTTTCCAAGAGATGGGTTCTGAATTTGATACTGGCCAATTTGACTGAATGTCCCCTGTGCTTTATGGTTCAATTAATATTATATACTATTCATGGATATCATAAACTTGAATTAGTGCTCATATAAAATATGATGTGAATACCTATTTTCCAGAACTACTAAGTTTCCACTACATTTTCTCTCCATTATGATGGGAATGCAAAAAAAATAGGGGATTTATTCTGCATAAGGAAGTGAAACCAAATAGGGTTCATTGCCTTATGCAGAATAAAGGGCAAATAGGGTTTAATTATTAATTTAGATTTTGCTGATAACACAATAGCAAAACTACATTAACCAAGACAACATTAAACAAGAACCTATTACCTATTAAACAAGAACTTATTAAAAAATATTTATTATTTATAAAACTGTGTAATCATTTTTCATAATATTTCAATCAAAAAATATTTTATAAAATTGATAACAACAAACATACTTCCTTTAAATTTGATAATGTTAAGTAACAAAATGATTGCAGTTTTGGTTTTGTTAGCCATCTAATTACATTAGAATGTTTAAATCCAAGAACACCTTGAAATACAAAAGAATCTGAAGGCTCATTCAATGCTTGCTGATATATCAATCCAGGATAACTAAAATGAAAATAATAATAATAATTCATTTTAATTTTATTATAATATAAATTTATTTTTTCCCTAAGCAAATTCAACATTATTAGAAATCAGCATATAATTAACTTTAATTAGTTTGAAAAACTAATTAAAGTTAATTATATGCTGATTTAAAAAAAAATCAAGCAATCTTAATATGCATGAATTTACCATAAGTATCTCATTTTTTACATACAATATAATATGCTTTTTACTGTGATTTATTAACCTTTGTTATTTTTTTTAACTTTCTTTTTATATCAATCTTAAATCTTTATGATGTATTGTATTACTAATACATTATAAAACTAGATCAGTTATACTAAATATTCATCAATATATAAAAGATACAGTAAAAAAAGTTTTATTTAAAGTTGAACAGTCAGCATTATCTTAACCATCTACTTCATTTCAATCAAACATATCAACAATTTTCACTGCAGGAAGAGCAAGACCATCTAGACCTGCCAAAAGAAAAAGATGCCGAGTGTGTGACACAAAACAATTCATGCAACAAGATATTGTTGTTATTTATGTAAAAATTTATATGTTTACAGCACACATTCAGTGGTGGGTTCAGTCGGTTTGGCAGAACCGATACCTAAATTTTTGTTGAGTTCGGCAAACTGGTTGTTAAAATGACACTTGTAATCAGGTTTCTTTCTAAGGTACAGTGAAAAGATGGTTAAGGATAAATCGCATATCTAATGATGCTCTGATAAAAGCAAAGAAAATTGCAAATTAGAATGTCAATTAACAAGGACTGTGGAAATACCTTAAATAACAGTTTTATTGTTTTTTGTCAGGTATTATCCTTGGGGATTATTTAATATTTTTTCATTAATTTTTAAACTTTCTTATAGCATAATCTTGTTTTGTGTACCTCTTTTATTGTTGTTATTTAAGTATTAACTGTAAGAAATAATAAACTACATTTCGGTATATCATTTTTTTATACTTAAAACGGTCATTAGGGCAGTGAACTAGTTTGTTAAATTATTTGAATTCCATCACTGCACACATTACAAATATGTCAAAAATATTCTACAGAAAAAAAATCAAGTAAATATAATGAAATTACTATTTTCAATCATTATTAGTTCAATAAACATTACTAGAATTATTTAATTCTATTTTATTTATGTATTTATTATATTTATTCTCCTAATTGATACATTTCAGCAGAAATATTTTGAACTTGACATATTTTTTTTTTTTATATTAAAAGTACTTGAAATTGATAAATATTTCAATTTTAATCACAAATTGTTGTTTAATTAACTTAATAATGCAAAGATTAAATTTGTAATAGATAGTGCATGTTATAATAAAAAGTTACTTTAGACTTCTTTGTAGACTTGCCTTTATTATTGCACCTTATATTGCAACATTTAGACAATATCAAATTTAAAACTAATATAAATCTTAAAAATATAATACAACTTACATGGTTTTCAGACATAAAGAGGGCATTCATGACCAAATTTCTTATCCAAAGATCCAAAGATCTTAAAACCATGTCTACTTATATTATATTTTTAAGATTTATATTAGTTTTAAATTTGATATTGTTTAAATATCAAATTAAATATCATAATAAAAGGTGCAGTAATAGCAAGTCTACAAAGAAGCCTAAAGTAACATTTTGTTAACTTTAATAAAGCTTTATTTGATTATAATCAGTTATACTATTTTGTTTTTTAAATTATTATTTTTATATAAATATAATCTTATTTGCTTATGTTTTTCTTACATAATTTATTGTATTCATAATTTCATTTTCTGAATTCTAATAAATATTTAAATTTTACTTATAATTATTTAAATTTAAAAATAAATATCTATAACAAATCACATAAACTTTGGCTTTTTCCAGTCATTTAAATTTTGATTAAGCACATCTATTAAATTTTTAATGTGCATGATAGAAAAAGATGCAATGGCACAACTTCCTTATTTATGTTCACAGTTCCATTTTTAAAAAATTTATACATATATATTTCAAAATCAAATTGAAAATACTTAACATTTATCAGAGATTAGGAAAATAGCAATGACAATACAAATTATATCAAATATTTTAAAAATTATTTGAAGAAAATGCTATATTATTATAATTGGACATGTACTATATTTGCACATGTCATAAATTCTAACCCCATTATCACAACATGTAGTGATTACCATACATTAAGCCTTTCTTTATAAGACAATAATTAAATTACTTTGCTATCTTTAATTGTAAAAACAGAATTTTTTAATCAGGATATATGAAAATAAATGTAAAATAAAATTTAATATAATATGCAATTTATAACCTATCCAAGTTGAGTATCTTATTTCATGATTTTCTAAGCTCGTGTTATTGCTCTTATTCACTTCCCCTCCACACTGATGCATTACTTCCAAATGACTTTGGATTATCCCTAGTCAAAATATCCATCCCTGTTTACAAATGAAATAGGAAGTGCATTTGTTTTGATTTCAGGAAAAGATTAATTGAGAAATATGATACTCTTGTTTATTTATATAATTTTGATAAGGAAATATTAGATTACATAAAAATTTATTAAAAATCAATACTCTATCATGAAATAATAATTTTTTTCTTTAGAAAGAAGACACTTTATTTTCCATCAAGTTTTTTTACATTCAGAAGATTTATATTAATAAAAATTGACAAATTTTAAAGAAATTCTTGTTTAATTATCTGTAGGGACTGCAGGTCAGTAAAAAATACACGATCACTTATAGGTTAAATATACAGTTAAAAAAAAATATATATATATATAGTACTGGTTCTAGAGCTTTCAGTGTTCCAAGGGAAAATTTTATTGCACCCCTCAAGTCTGCTCACAACTTGAGATGTGCAACAAAATTATGTTCAAAAACACTATCAAATTATATTTAAAAAATAATTGTGTCTTACTATAATAATAATAATAATAATAATAATAATAACAACAACAAAAAAACACAAAATGCAGCAGTGCCCTTTAGTGCCCCATAAATATCAACACCAGTGCCCTTTGGCACTCTGTAAATATCAGCACCTGAGCATGCACTCTGTTCAATCATATGTTGAATGAGCCCAGTATATATATATAAAAGTATTTCCATATTTATGATCATTTGACTTATGATAATACAATCTTACAATTGCCTGTACAATATTCTGAATTTGGCTATCTGAATTAAATGAAAATCCTGCTTAGTGGAAATATAACATGCTTCCATCCTGGTGACAACGTGGACATCTAGTTGATTTGGTCACCATTATTGCAAAATCATTGATGGTGGCTGTTGTAAGTACGGATTTTCATAATATGAATTTTGATTAGAAATATTTTTTGTTTTATTAAAAATTACAGTCAGCCAATGGCTGTGTAGCAAAGCAATTGATTATAACCTTAAACGACAGTTCAATTCTGGACAATTTTACCATTTCAGAAATCCATTTTAGAATCTAGGTTCAATTCTGGATGATTTTAACGACCTTGAAGGATCTCATTTTTCATTGTCTACTGTTACTATTAAAATTATTATCTTATTAGTAATTTTCAATTTACTATTTTTGACCTACGATGCAGTTATCAAAACATATCATAATAAGAAAAGTACCTGCAGTGGAGAATCTGTATAAGGGCTAATAGGGTTTGAGCCTAGGGATCCCAACTGTTAGAGAACTATGAGGCACAATGCAAAGTATATACAGGAGATCCCTGACTTATTGATGATCCATACTTAAGACAATGATTATTTATAATGAAAATTCATACTTACAACAGCTTTCATCAATGATTTTGCAATAATGGCAGCCAATTGAATGAATGGTTGAGTTGTTGCCAGGGGAAGTATATTATATATCCACTATGCAATTCTCATTTAATTTGGATCTCAGCTCCAGATTTTTTAGGTGTCAAGGCACAACCATTCAATTTATCCTAACTGTATGGAAGCATAAAATTTGTATTCCATGTTTCTGAAAAATTTTTTATGGATCTGTTCTGGGCAATTCACTTACTGTAAAATTCCTGCTGACCTGCTGACTCTATCACAAATATGAATAGTTTGTAGTTGGATCTGAAATGAATACCCTTATGTAGCTAGCCAATGATTGGGAAGTGGCATTAAAAACAAATTGCTTATATTTGCTACGAACTTTGTTAAGTTAATTTGAATTAAGCTGCTAACAGATACTTTTGTTAGCAATCACTTTTAAAGTATCCCACAGACTGTCCAATAAATATGGTGGAATCAACTAGAAGATTGAAGAATGGGATTCAATGAGCCTGAATAGACCTGAATCCTTTCTGAATAATGATATGTGAGACTCAGAATTGAACCACATCTTTCAAGATGATAGCATTGGCTGCTTTACAATGCAGTCAAAGCTAGAAAATTGGACAGAGGAAAATAACTTGACCTGTACAGTGCAACTTTGAACTTTAGTTCCAAACAATCAAGGTTGCTTACTCTGCCACTTCGAACTATTGTTCCTTCAATTTGGAATGTTTTTCTTTTCTCAATATTTTAAAATATCAAGAAAAGAAAAATGAATAACAACAGGCTGTAAAATCTGATTACTGCCTGTTATTTTTAAAACTATTTATTTTCCAATTTAAATAAACAAAATTTTTTTCTGAACTGTTTAATTTTTATTTATTTATTATTGAATCAGTATAGTCTATTAAAAAGAAAGCTTTTAATAAATATACATATAAAAATAAATTATTTTTCATTATATTTGATATATAAATATTTGTTGTGAAACAGAGACTAATAAAACAGATTAAATTAAAATTATTTTGATAATGACATATTTCTATTAAGTTTGGTGTAAAATAATTAAAATAATAAAAATTAATTTATGTCTGATAAATATGGTGACCATATTTTTGGGAATGAAATCAGGGAAAAATAGATTCTCTATCCAGTTAAAACAGAGGTATTCGACTGAACAGGCTAAACATTTAGCAGAACATGGTAACAGTCTAATCATTAAGCCTATCAATGATTAAAATTAAATTTACCATTAAATTATCGTATGCAAACTTACAAAAACTTTTATCAAAATATAGCATCTAAGGAAAGATATAATAAATTTTAAAACACAAAAACGTAACAACTATGCTTTAAAAATTCAAACTGCATTCCACCATGATGTATCTCCAAATGCAATACTCACGTAACTGCAATAATCAAATAAAACTCTTCAACGACTATATGACATGAATGTTGATAACCGATAAGATTCATTTCATGTGGTAGTTGTAATTCAATGAGGTCTCTCAAATAGCATTACACAGATAATCGGGAAAATATATACAATACTGTATATAATTACAATTTATTATTAAAAGAAGAAATTAGAAACGGTTGCAAAAGACCTATTTTTATCTTATTTGATGCTATATAATTTATATATGTAATATGCAAATACAGGACTAAAAAATCAAATAGAGAACATTTGTGTGTTAAGAAAATTTCAGAGACAGGCTACTGAAATACAGAATTGTCCCCGGAAATACAAGATGGATGTCACCGTATTGATAAAACTAAATATTTTGTCAAATATATATAAAAATCAATAATATTGCCTAAAAACAAATATATAAAAGAGTTTATATTCATTCAAATATCCATTAAGCTTAGAACAGTGCTGTCCAATTATACTGAACCGAGGGCCATAGCCGTGTTTATTAGAGATATGGAGAGCCGCAGTTACAAAAAAGAGGGGAGGGGCTTGATACACTATTGTATCATCAAACAAAATGCAAAAATATAACGCTTTTTGGAAACAAATTTTATTTCCAGATTAACAACCTTATTACAAAATTATGTTTACCAGATTGCATCCAATAAATATGCTACATGTTAACAAAAAATTATAAAATATAAACAGTTAAAAATTATAAAAAAAGTATGTATGTACCTATTCAATGTGATAAATGAGGGTGAGCAGCAGCATTTACAAGGGCTGAGTTATTTACATCCATTCCTGTTGTAGCTAGCCACAGAATATGTAAAAGAGAAGAATATTCAAGGCAGGTTCTGAATGGATTCTTAACTATCTTCATGTTAGAAAATGCAGTTTCACATAAATAAGTACAGTGGTACCTTGGTTAATGACAATAATCCATTCCAGGATTACAGTCGTTAACCAAAACTGTTGTTATCCAAGGCACGATTCCCCATAGGATTTAACTGAAAACTAATCAATTTGTTTCGGCTCCTTCCCACAATCATAGTAAGTATTAAAAATGCAGATAAAACTCATTTAAAATGTCCTAAAAATATGGAAAGTATCATTTATTTATTATATTTGCTACAAAAAAAATTAACATTAATAAAATGAATTGTTCATGAAAACAGTTTTAATTATCAATCTTAACCAGAAGGACAATTGGGCTCACTTTGGAGTTTTTTGACAAACGAACCCGTAAACACTGATAAACAGCTTATAGATTCAACAATTATTATACAGGTGAGATTTGATTTTGCCTTTTGATGGCGAATGAACAGTGACATGCACTCATCGATTTATTGTCTATATGAACTGTAGGACAGACAGATGTTTTTTTTTCTTCTAATGGAATCTGAAACTGCGACGTCACACCATTTGCAGATATCAAGTGATATATAACACACAAATAATAGAATCAAACTTTGTTTGCAGAATTTAAAATAATAATCATCTAGAAATTATCTTTAAGAAACTAAAAACTAGGGAACAATTGCACATCCATTTAAATTAATTAAACAAATTATTTTCATTACTATATGTTAATTATGATTTAGTTAAATATATTTTTATATGGTTATAATTTTATTAATTTTAATAATGATATTGTCAGATTTGAATTGATTATGATAAAAAAAATAACGATTAACAACTGAGCTAACGAATCATGTGATGCGATGACAAGTTGTTTTACAGAGCTCTATTTTGTTGGAAGTTCACATAATCAGAAGTCATTAACCAAAGCCTGAATCATTAATCAAGACATTTTTTTCTTACAGCCACTCATTGTTAACCAAGTACGTCGTTATCCGAGGCCATTGTTAACCAAGGTACCACTGTACTACCAAACATTGATATTACTTTCCAACCAAAACCACAAAAGTTAGGAAAACATTAATTAATTAAACAAAGCAGTTTACCCATGTGATTTGTTATGAAAAAATCATTTTCCTGCTGCTCCTGATATACTCGATTTTCATTTTCTATTTTACGTTTTTTTCTCACTCATTTCATAAATGCAACGAACTCACAATAAAATAAAAATTAAATTAAATTAAATTAAAACATAAAATAAAATTAAAACAGAATCTCACAACTACGGTCACAAAATCACTGAAACAGGTGTATGTTAGAAACCAAAAAATAAAATACAGTCACAGTTCAAAACTTTAAGCTGAAATAGCTAAAACTAAAATTGACGTGATTGAAAGTCTTATAAAAGCCGAAATAACTAAAACTAAAATTGATGTGATTGAAAGTCTTATAAAAATGTTGATGTCAGGATAGCTTGTTGATCATTAAATAATTACTTATAATTAAGAAAAATTAATTAATTGTTTGTTGATCATTAAATAATTATTAATAATTAAGAAAAATTAATTGAGTTAATATAATTCAATTTTAGGATTCTTTTTATTAATCCAAAAAAAGTAATAAATAAAAGTGAAAAATATTAAAAAGTAATATTATACAAAGTAATAAATAAAAGTGAAAAAAAAACATTAAAAACTAATATTATATCACAAATCATGAAAGCCTTGCAGGCTGCTTTTTAGACAGCACTAGTTTAAAACAAACCTATTTGGCATTCTGGGACTGATCAAGTGATTATGACTTGGCAGTCAATGGGTTAAATTATACATATCACAATCCTTGATTATAAAATTATAAATATTATACAGGGAACATGATGGAGATATGACAGATGCTAGAAAGTTCAAGATGAACTGAAGTAATTAATCTATGAGAGTCACTCCAGTTATCACGAGAATGAAATGGGTTATACACATTTGATTGTAGCATAAATAGGAGTGAAGCTAATATAATGGGCCCATTGTATAATGTAATTATATTATATTATAATGTATCATAAATTAATTATTTAAAATACTTAATAATTATTATATAAATAAAATGAAATTATATTAATATGAAATTATATAATAATATTAATATAATATTAAT
>AYEL01086273.1:0-42214 GCA_000484575.1 Olivierus martensii
TTTTTTATAAATAATAATCACTTTATAAACTAACAGTCTTTTGAATGATCATGATTGGTTGTCGTCGGCGCCTATGTGAACTGGTTCGGCGGCGAGTGACGCCGACGACAGTCATGTCCTGTCGCTGGCGCGCACTGTCGAGCGACATTTGCCGCCCGTGTGAATTAGCCTTAACTCGACTACAATGTAGAAGGCAGCGGCGCAGTGCAACGCGAAGCGAAGCATGCAAATTTTTGTCATCTTTGCTCCGCTCCTTTTCCCTTCGCGTCGCGTTCAGTGGGTCACGGCCTTTAAGCCGGTAGCAAACTAATCGACCAAACTGCCTACGATGTGACGTCATTAGGTCGTAAGCTAGTTGCTAAAGCGAATTATACGGCAGACATGCGTAAATGAAATATAATGACGTTTACAACCGACCAATTAACTTAGACTTCCTTTCTCTTGCACCGCCTCCTCGTTTGTTGACATCGTCTTCGATCTCTTCGTCTGACATGATATCTTTTTAGCAATATGTGTTACTGTTTGCACGGAAGAAGGCAGTTCACCTCTCAGAAAACATCGAGAACATGACAGAAAATGGATTCGACGTCGTGAGGAGAGGGGAACCATGAATACATTGCGCATGATGGTCGGCACTTGGTCGTCGAAAATATCAAACAAGACATATAAACCTATGGTCACCGGCCACGCCTCCATTGATGACGTAAAATGAGGAAGAGCCAACGAATCGTCTCTGCGCGAGAGTCCGCCAGGTTGCGCTGATATCGCCTAGTTTGTTCACACCACAGCGAATGAGCGAGACGCCTGCGTCTAAGATACCTCGCGAAACACGCACGAGTGATCGCGTTCGTATCGTTCACATACCGGCGTGCGTATTGGAGGAAGCCAATCAGAGACGGCCACGCATATGCACCGATTAACCAATGACAGCGGTCAACTTATTTTACTGTAGTGTATACGTCCTCCGTTTTAACAAGTTGAATGTGGGAAAAGTTTTTTGTAAATCTGTGTTATTATAATTAATTTTAAATCAACTAATTGTTTAATTAAGGAAGCTTGACAATAATTCACGAAAAATATAATAAAATTACATCTAAACTTTTATCGATAGCCTAGAAATGTGATTATTTTGAAATTGTAATTGGTATGCTATGCCTAATTAATCACATATTTACCCCTTTGTACTCTTGCTTGAGTGGTAAGGGGTTCTCCAACACTGGCTTCTTTTGTTATAAAAAAATTCACATATTACGTATTTTTCTGCTAAATAAAGCAAATAAGTCTAGAGTTCTATCTCCTTATAAATATGATGATTTGTTATATGGAAAATATGTATCAATAATTCAAACTACAAGACTAAAATTGAGGTGAAATGAAACTCTGATTTCTATTGGTTTATTCAGCATGTATAGATGCGTGCGTTTAGCGCGCGAATCTATTCGGCAGACTCGCGCGAATATTGACGCGCGCTAACAAGGTCACTACCGTTGACATGGTGACCTTCGCGTTTAAACGCGCGTCTCTCGCGCACTCACCGTAGTGTGAACCGGCCTTTTAGCTATGGCCACACTGTGCAATTTTTCGCCGCGCGCCAGCGACTGCAACAGAAACAGCAACGTGTTGCATTGAGAAACGTAGCATGCGATGCAATGGATAATAACCAATGTGAGCACGGTAAAATCATCCCTCCATCTTGCATGCTTCAAAACTTCTCTCTGTTTTCATTGGTTGCGAGCTTACAACCGTCTCCAGGAAACAAACTCTGTTATTTTCAAGCACAGATAAAGTCGAGCACTATTCGGAAGGGGTTTTTCAGTTTGTTGGAAGAGCCATCACTATTTCAGTCGCGCACGCGGCGAAAAATTGCACAATGTGACCAGGGCTTTAGTCTACCCACTGGAATTTTGGATACTTTTTCTTGATAAAAGTATTTACTGTGTTTTCTAGCCAAATACTGTAAATAAATATCTGTCGATAAAAAAATAAAATAAATGGTCTCTTCGATAAATATAAAACTAGAATTTTTGAATTAAAATTAAGATCAATTAATGTTACTTAATGCTCAAAGAATTACCATCATTAAAATGGTTGCCAAAAACAAATCAAATTATATTAGTAAGGACTAATTTGAATACCTTTTAATGTAAGATATAAATTAACAAAATATTTAATACTCAAACAATAGTAAAAGACGTAAATTGAAAAAAAATTTTTACCAACAGATCGTGTTGCCATCTCTCGACAAAAAATGTATTTTATAAAATATTATATTTCATTATATTAAACATAATTTATTGTATGTTTTACAGAATTTGAATATGAATTTGATATTAGTATATATTTTTATAAAAATGCGAAGAATTAAATATTTTAAACTAAATTTATTTATATGAAAATAATTTTATATTATTAAAGTAAAGATGTTTCGTTAAGTAAGAAATTCCTTTTTATATCCACTCTGAATAATGTATAGTAGTACATATTAATAGAAACTTTATATTAATGAAGATTTATTTATATTTTTATTAACTATTGAACATATCAATGGATCAGATATCTTAAACACTACGCCATCTTTCGAGAAATTTTATAAATAAACTGATTTTTGATTTTACAGGAAAAAATGAATAAAACAGAACAGTTTATTAATATATTCTATCAGAAAATTAAAAGCATAATACACCTTTATTCGACATGGTCTTATCTGTTTAAAAGACAAAAACCAATATTATTTTTCTAAAATACAATTCGATTTAAAATATAATAATTAATTGACAAGTTTTATTTGAAATACAGAGCCTCGATTAGCGCTTCTAAATATATTGTTAATAATTTTAAAAAATTGATTTATAATATTAAATTAGGTTAATTTAATTAAAACTAAAAATTATCTCTTACCTCCTAATAATTTATGAAATGTTAATATTAAATTTCCTTTTCCAATATTATAGTGGTCATTTATAGCCTTATGAAAATCTGAATGTTTTATCATAAGTGTATTTTTCCTAATTATAGAAAAAAATTTGTAAAAAACTTATTTAGTATGCACCAAACAGGAAAAAATATATTTGCTTTCTATGTCCACTTATAAACAAAATTAAAAGTAATTCCTTTAAAAATAAATCTTGTTTTTAATATATGAGCTTACATATCTTCTGTGAGTTGAAGAAATCTATATAAAGATCTTAACAAAGCAGAAAATTTTAAGGGTGTAAATATATCTTCTGGCTTTAAATTTTGCATGACTTCTAACATTTTTTCAAATGATGAATTATTATTCAAAATATGATTTGGAACACTTAATAAAGTATGAAGTTCATGTTCATCTAAACCTATAAAAAAGTTAAACTTTTAAATATTTAAAAAAAAATTCATTTTTATTTAAATCTGAAGATAAAAATATATCTGGTACTTATTGAAAAAATAACATAATAGTGGACTTCTTATCTGGAAATCAGAAAATTTATATTATATCAAAAGAAGAATTATTAGATCATTTTTTAATACAGTCTTAACTTTCAACTGTATCTAATTTTAATTGCTTATTCATTCTAAATTCACCAAGACACAAAAAATTAAGCTTTGTTTTCTTCTTAAATAGCAATGTATTTAAGTTATTATTATTTTGTTTTAGAAAAATCTTATATAATTTATATAAAAAATGTGTTTAGAATAATTATCAAGGATTTAAATTGAACTAGTTTTCTTTCTAGAATAATGATTTTATTCAAGTTATAGATCCTTCATTCTTGACCTACATCTATTTTCTGACTTACATAATATGTGAAATTCAATTTTATGTAAAATATTTTCCATGCTTTTTATTTTTTCTTAATTTTTTTAAGATATATAACATAAATAACAACTGTATTTGCTAGCTATTAATTCAAACATGTTGGTTTACAATATTTAAGCTCATGTTACTTGATTTATTTATGCTTTGTGTGTTGTTTGTGATTTTAAGTATAATATTATTGTTGATATAATTCCATGTGGCATTGTCTCATTTTTAGTCAGGGCATCATATGGCATCATAATGTTGTTTAATGCAATCATTATAGTCACTTAGCTTCATGAATTTTAATCTAGACTTTTTATTAAAAAATTATTTTTCTGGCTTACATAAATTCAGACTTACATAAAGTTATGAAAAACATAACCCTTACATAAGTCAAAGAATGGCTATATAATAAAAACTGTAAATTAATAATTTCTGTGTTAAATTTTCATATGAAAAGATGGATACAACTTTAGAAAACTTGTGGATGAGAACACTTTAGTATAACAGAATCAACAATTTTCATTTTTAATTAAGGAAATTGAATCTTTAATTTATAAATTTTATCTAGCATATAAAATTATCATCATTGATTTAAGCTGTCATATTTGAAAAGAATTATTATTTAGTACATAAGTTCTAGTTAGCAAGAATAAAATATTCCTACTAACTATTTGCTACTATTATTACTAAATTATTATTACTTTTTAACATAATATCATTGAATTTGAGAGCAAGAGCTATAGATGACAAATTAAATATATAACAATTATTTCAAATACAGTTCAATATTCCTTTTTTTATGAACTTAATGTATTTCTGAGATTTTAAATAAATCATAAAGCTTGTAACTTGAAAATCTTGTTTATACTAAAATCAGAGGTATTTAATTATTTCAAAATAAACAATATATAGTTGTATAGATTCATCCCACTTCTTGTTTAACTATGAGTAATATAGAATGATTCAAAAGTGGAAAAGTTCTTTATTATAACTGAAGATCTTTCAGCTTCACTAAGCCATCATCAGCATAATACAGAAATGAATAAAAATTCAGTTATAATAAAGAACTTTTCCACTTTTGATTCGTGCTGTATTACTCATAGTCAATATATAGTTATACCCTACTTAATGTACACTCACTTAACATATTTTCACTATAATATACAATCAATTTTACTACCCACCTCCACTATAACATAGCACTGCATCACAATAGCATATTAACGATACCTAAAATTTCTATTATTTCAAAACTGAGACAGTGTGATCTAAAATGGCTGACATTATGAAGTACAATATAAGCTGGATGATAATTTTGTTTATATAATTGATTATAATCACCAATTCATTTTTTAAGATGTGGAACAAAATATTAGTAATCATATTTTCTTGATTCTAATACATAGATTTTCTTCACTTTTATAACTTACTGAAAACTGAAATTGGATGTAGTTTATGATTTTGATATCAAGATAAACTTTTTATTGTTAACAATCAGGTTGAAAACAACATGATTTTTTGAGAAACAATCATTATTCTAAACATTTGTCTTATTATTTGAATATCTTGCAAAGATAAAAAAAAAAAAAAACAAAATTAAAGCATACAAAAGAAATTTCACCATAATTAATAAAATGGAAAATACAGTCAGTGCACAACAATTCTCAGAAGCACAAATTTTGTTCTCCAATAAGTACATGAAAATCATCAAAATATGCTTATTGATCAGAACTAATGGATATTAATAAACGATGGAAATTTTATACACATTATTTACAAAGTGTAAATTTATCAGTTGGGAAAATTCAATTACATTAATTTTTTTTAAACAAAATTATATCTATTAAATACCAAAATTCTCAGATTAACTGCTATCTTTAAATCCATAATTTGATTAAAGAACAAGCACTAGTAGCAGTTTAAGATTAAAGAATTAAACTCTTTTATTCATTAATAAAAACGTTTTCGGTCACAATCAATTTGATCCTCTTCAGTTAACACTCTGAACTACTAATTAATATAAGAAAAACATTTGAAATAGAACAGCAACACAAATAATACCAGAAAAAGTTTGAAATTTGAATTTATGTCTCTTGCGTTACCATAGAGACCTAGAAATTATCATATGCAATTACATTAACATTACTAAACTGATTTCTATATTTATCTTCATTGCATCGCAATTATATTAATTATATTGAATTATATAACTGTCTGTCATTTAAACATATTTTCTTTTTCTGTTATTGTTCATGTTGCTGTTCTATTTCGAATGTTTTTCTTATATTAATTAGTAGTTTAGAGTGTTAACTGAAGAAAGTCAAATTGATTATGACCAAAAACGTTTTTATTAATGAATAAAAGCGTTTAATTCTTTAATCTTAAACTGCTACTAGTGCTTGTTCTTTAATCAAATTATTAAATATCAATCACAATTTAAAATAGAATTTTATAATATGTAGAAATCCAAATAGCATCAAAAAAAAAAAAAAACAATTGTAAATCAACAAGTTGATTAACATGTTAAAACCATAGACAAGATGGTGGCAGACTTCTAATACAGAATATTAACTTTTATTTCTGAAGTTGAAATATAAAGTGCTTCTTTTGTTTAATATTTATATTTTAAATAAACTTTGTTTTATAACTGGACTTTTACAATATTTTTATTCTAGATTTAAAATAAAATTTGAATAATTTTTCATTTCAGTATTTTCATCAATAAAAACAGGGAAAAAGTATGAAATCAGTAAATTGATACCATATTAAAATTAGAAAAATTTAACTATATTTGTAATTATAATCAATATAAAACTTTGATGACTAATAATATTTTATTATATTTAATTTAAATTTTGCAAAACTATTAATTGAATAACTGCATCATTAAAATATCTTATGTAAATGATGACATTATTGAAAATTCCAAGTCTTTCATTTAAAATTGAACATTGTTAATGAAAAATAAAAAAAGTGCAATAAATAATTAATTGTGATAAATAATATCTTAACAAATAATGCAAGATATTTCATCAAGTTGATGTGCAAGTAAACTTTGATCATCAATCTGATGGAAATATCCTTTGATTAAGTTAACATTATATCATGAACAAAGATAGCAGCTTCTATTGTTAGTGCATGTTTACAAACACTGAGTCAAATAAATGTGAAATAATGATTAAAATGGAAATAAAAATAAAACAATGTATTATTTTTGAAAGTAGTTAGGAAATATTTGATTCTTCAAAAATTGGGCTTAGATATCTATCACTAACCTTTGGTTTGATATTGTTTAAGCATGTATTTATATAATTCCTATACTCACTTTACATACTTTCTTTTGATGCACAGATTTTCTAGTCTCAATTAGTACATTATAACAGAGTTAAAATAGTGTTTATAATTCAAATATTTTAAATTTTTTAAATATGTGACTAGAGGAACATGCATGGAATATCATCTTCATTTAATTGATTTACAATAAACAAACAACTAGAAATCAGATACATTTAAAAGTTAAGAGTATGTTAAAAATAACCCAATAAAAAAAGTAGCAAAGTAGTAGTTAAATTATTTATATAATAGTGATATCTTACGGATAAATACAGCACATTTAGCAGTAGGATATGTAAACACACTTTAATATATATGCGTGTATGTGTGATAACTGTTTTCTTAAAATGTTAAATTGGATAATTATATTTGAATTATAATAAATAATGAATCAGATGAAATTTGAAAGAATTGTTTTAACTATGAATTACTTTTTGATATGTTTTTATTTTTTTAACTTGGTTTTTTACAAGCTTTTTTTTTAATATGCTATTTTATAAAATATAAGAAAATTTCATTCTTCAGAAACTCTATCTCTGTCTAAATGAAGAATTATTTTTTTTTTTAAATTTTCAATAAATATTGTTAATATTTATTAGGATAATTGTGATTGTAAAAATACTTGTGATATTTTTTTATATATTATAAATAAATTTGTACGTATTTTTTATATATGTGGACAATTTCTCAAAACTAATATTTAGAATTTTAATACCTGTTATTTATGCATCTTCTATCAGAGTGCTTACTCTCCTTATTGTGGAAGTCCAAGAACTCCTTACAGGTTAAAGGTGACTAATAAAACTAAACAATTATTTACATTTATCATGATTTATGCATTTCCATGCATGTATTTTTAATATGAAATGGTTTGAAACTAATTATTTTAATTGTATATTAGAAATAGATTTTATTATGATATGATTCAGATGAAATTTTATATATGATAATAGTTAAGTATTTCTTTTGTTTTCATTTATAGCAAGATGGAGGTGTTGTTCAAGTTGATGAAAGAATTCTGATGAAATTATGCTTACAATTTCCAACTGTGGAAGAAGGACATATCTGGCAGCTTTTAAAACAGTAAGTAATTATTTTAATATAAAGCAGTATAGGTATTACCCAGTGTGTGTAAAATTTGATATATATATAAATTTTTTTTTTTAATTTTGATTCAGTATTAATTATTTAAATTTGACATTCTTAAATGCATATGTCACATCCTGAAATTATATATATATTTAGAAATTTAAGAAATAAATTTATTTAAAAAAAAATAGGTATTTAAATTTTATTTCAAAAGTAAAAGTTCTAATTTAACTAATAATTTAATGACTAATATTCAGCAAAAAATTAGTTTCAAATATATATAAAATTTCATATTGAATATTTTCAGATATCACAATAGAGAAAATGTTGTTGTAAGTGCCCTGCTAGCTGAAGGACATCCAAGAGCCCAAATCCATCCAACAGCTCATGAGCATCTAACACCAAAATTGCAAAGGGTAAATTAAATTTGAATTTTTTATATGGTAATTTATGGAATTGTACTCTATATAAAGAATTTAAAGTACTCATCAGTAAACAAAAGATCCAAAAATATAACTTTACATAAAAACAAAGCATTTTATATAAAAATTTCATCACAATTTTATATTTTTTCTTAAATTTTTAAAGAAAAGATAATTATTTACTTTAAATCTTGTGTTATAGATAAAGATTTTTATTGAAAAAATGAAATAACAAAATGTTGCTGTTTGTTGTTTTTTATTCATAGATTACCCACTGTTTTTTTGTTTCTAATAATTAAATTAATATAATTCATATATTTAAACAGTATAATGTGTACTTTTTATACAAAATTATATTTTATAAATAGAAAATTCCAAAATTGTATGAGATATTACTATTTTATAGGGTTTTGTTTAATTAGAATGATAGAATTTTATAATATCAATTTGATATTTTGATAATATTACAAAAAATTAAAAATGCCTGATTGTGATATCATATACTGATCTGAGATTTTAAAGAAAATTAAATTAGAGAATAATTTATTTTCTATGAATTATGAAATGGATTAAATCTATACATATATATAATTATATATACAAGCTCTTCAAGTTACAAACTTTTACTTTTTTGTTTGTAACTCAGATATTGCTGTTATTTTGTCTCCAAAAGTACTGAAATAATTTTATATACTATATTTTGCAATATATTTCACAATTGACCAATTAGAAGTTTCTTATTTCATAGATTTGAATGAAAAGTTCTGATTTATAAAATGAAAGTTTTTGGTGTAATTACTGCATCTTGAAATACTGCTATAATATTTTAGTTAAACAGTGTAATTTTATATTGGTCGCTAGACCATTCTGCTATCATGATGATTAAAATTCTTGAAGAGTTTTTGAAATTTGAAAAAAAAATTTCATGTCCATAAGTATGAATGTTTGTAACTAGAGAAGTGTTTGTATATATGTATATATAAATAATTTATTTATATATGTCTGTTTATAACTCAAAAACCAAAGTTTCAATTATTCCCTATTTTAGGGTATTTATTTTCTTAATTTATCTTTTTTTTTTTTTTTTTAAAATAAGAACTACCTGTATTTCACTTGTATGTTTTAAAATGTATACTTGTATAAGTATACATTTTAAACTCATAACAACAATATAAATCCACTATAACAACATATTGATTGTGATTGGAAAATTTATGCTTAAGAGAGTATCTAAGAATTTTATTAAAGATTTGACAGTTTCAGATTAAAGATTGATATAGATAATTAAGTTTAATTTATAAAAAATCAAGTGTTTTCATAAAGCATTGTATTGCTTTATTTCAATTTTATTTCCATTTTAATTATTTAATTTTCAACATTAATATTTCATATTTCAACTTAACTTCCATAAATGTGCATCAATAACATAAGCAGCCATCTTTGTTCAATGTTAATTCAACCAAAGGATATTTCTGTCAAACTGATGTACAAATAAACTTCACACTTTCACAAAAATGTAGTTATTTGTTATAATTAAATTGTTTATTGCATTTTTATATGCTTTTCATTAAAAATTCTATTGTAAACAAAAAAAAACTGATTTTCCTAATTAACCTCAAATTTCCAGTAATGACATCAACATTTGCATAAAATATTTTAATAATGCAGTTATTTGTTTAGTAATAGTAGTAGTAGTAGTAATAATAATAAAAGTTAGTTATTATTTTGGTATAAAATTTTCATAAAAGATAATTTTATATTAATTTAAGTATAAAATAATTATTTATTATTTGGTATTTTTAAAAACATCATATTCTCTCAATACTAAATACCATGACTTTACTGAAAATTACATAAATTGGTATTTTTTATCATTAATAAAAATATGGAGAAGAAATTATTTAAATTTTATTGAAACTCTAGAATAAAAATATTGTAAAAGAGTCTATAAGGCAAAGCTTAAAGTATCAATAGCATAAAGCTTTGAAACATTTTATATTTCAATTTCTGAAATAAAAGTTATTACATATCTGAAATCCACTACCATTTTGTTTCTGATTCTAATATACTAACTAATTGGTAAGTATTTAGTAAAGTAAATTTATGATATATTTTTTTTTGCTGTACTGTTTGATATTTATAAAAACCAATTTTGATTAAACAAATTAATGTAATTCTACTTTCCCAAAAGATAAACATATACTTCATTAATACTAAAAATCATATATAATGTATAAATAATGCATTATTTCATATTTCAGGTTTATGTAATGAAAAATATTTTTTGTTTTTGTTCAGATACAATAATATCTTAAATATGTATTGATGAATTGCAGTGATGAGATTATTGTATGATGTATAATAATCTTCGGTAATTCAGATAAATAAGCAAATATCTATATTATGCACTTACCTATGAATGATCATTTCACATTTCATTTTAAATTGCAGCAAAATTTCTTTTCACAATTTATTTTTATTTCACTTTTTATCTTTCATCTTATTTGAATTTCTTGTAATATGTTTTGAAAAATAATAAGATTTTTTAGCAATATTCACAGTAGAATGTTGATTATCAGAAATAATATGGACTGAAGGTGTCTCAGATAATCAAAAACTTGGATAGCACAAGATTTTGTAAAATTATTATTAAATAAACAAGATTTGAATACATTAAAGTGATGATATACTCATTATTTTCAAATTATATTTATTTATTGAATATAATGACTTTTATTGTGTAATTTAAAAGTGAATTATCATTCACATTATTTTAATTTTTAATTTTTTGTATTAAAACAGTTATAAATAAAATTAAAAATAGCGAGACTGACGAATTGTGGGATGTCGAATTGCAAGGCACCACTGTATATTGATCACACCACATTATCAGTTTTGGAATGATGAACATTGGTAAGTTTCTGCAATAAAATTTATTATATCAATATATTATAGTGAAAATATGTTAAGCTAGTGTGCCTTAAGCGAGATATAGCTATATTAGTTTTATTCAGTTTTTAGATTTAGTTGTCGTCTAGTTATAAACATAATGCAATAATATGAACTTTTTAATTTATTAACCAACTCAAGATATTTTCACCAAGCCTAGAAGAATCATATTTGAATGTATGAATTGAATGTGTAATAATTGTGTGTGATTTAATTATGTAATTATTTCTCATGCAAAATAAATCTCAAGTTCATCCTGTTATTCAAATACAAATCTCTTTGTAATAGCAATATAATAGCTTTTGTTTTGGTCTGTTTTTTATGCAGCTGAGATGGGCCCACATTGAGCTGAAAACATTACTGCAAATGAATTTTATTTGTTTTTGTGTTTGTTTGTGTGTGGATGTATGTAATTACATAATTATAATTAAGATATATTGGTTAATTTATTATTGTAATCTTTAAAATTTAAAAGTTTTTGAAAAATAAAATTGTATAAAAATGTCTTATTTGTGTGCAGAAGTTTATAACTCAGATGCTCAAAATTCTTATAAAAATAAATAGCAAAACAAATTATTATTTTTTATTTTCCTATTTTAAGCATCAAAGATCAATGTGAAAGATCAACTTCAAGCATTATTAAGCAGTCCAAAATTATTTTGTAAAAAATTCTTTATTTTGAGAAATGTTTTCAGCATCTATTAGCCATCTTCAATTCTTACAACAAAATTTAACCTATAACCAATAAAATTTCAGCTCTTTGAGCAGGGAAACAAAAACTACATGTCTATAATAACACCAACTTTATTAAATATAGCACTTTCGGCTCTATCAAGCACTCTTCAGTATTTTAAGAATATTAAAATAATACAAAATATGAAAAATCGGTTTTACAAAACTGTTAAATTCTAATTCTAATATTCTAAAATTCAAACAAATTTTTAAAAATGCAGTTCGAAGCACATTTCTTCAAACTGTGCTTCGAACTGCATTTTTAAAAATTTGTTTGAATTTTAGAATATTAGAATTAGAATTTAACAGTTTTGTAAAACTTTTTTTCATATTTAGTATTACTTTTAAGGACTCGATAGAGCCGAAAGTGCTATATTTAATAAAGTTGGTGTTGTTATAGCCATGTAGTTTTTGTTTTCTTGCTCAAAGAGCTGAAACTTTATTGGTGAAAAATAGTGAGCAGTGTAATAGTATGACAAAATTTAACCTAGAGAACAATTGACTGTTATGAAATTGTTAGCATTCTAGAATAAAGAACAAACTCAAACTTTTGAAAAAGGTTTAAAAACCTATAAATTATTTTTATATTTGCAATAATAAGCCTTGAAAATAAGTTTTAATATGTATAACAATGTTATAATCTTGCTAATGCTACTGACCCCCATTATGTTGCACTACTTCCTTCAAGGCAAACTTCCACACACTGAAATATTTATTTATTTTTTTCATTTATGACTTTCCCCTGACCCCCATGAAAATCTGTATTTCTTTGGCTACACTTAACTCCTTTGCATCATGTAGTTGCTTAATCACTTTAGCGTTTTCCCATTCTACTTTAACATTATATTTGTAGGCCCTCTTTGCTAAGGCTGCTGTTAGATTCTCTCTTTATATCTCTCTCATGCTCACTTATTCTATCTTTTAAGTTTCTAGCCATTGCTCCAATGTGTATTTCTTTTTGCCATTTGTCTGTTTTCAAAAAGTATTTAATATACCCCCATGCGCTGTTCTTGTTTGTATTCATCTTTCATGTTTCTAAGTACACTAAAGTCGTCCATGGTCTTTTATAAGCAGGTTTCTTATCCTTTTTCTTCAAAGTCCTGTTTACTGTCTTAAAGCCTCTTAGTATGTCAGGTATTATCTCAAAACTTCTGCTCATTTGACTTCAGTGGTCTTACATGCTGGGACCTGCTTGTTCTTGATTAGCACTTATCTTCTTTCTTGTCGCTTTGAGACCTCTTTATAGATTTTATTTATTTGTTTTCTACTGTAACCGTGCTTTAGCATACTATACCAGTGTTTTTAGCGAGACTATAACATTGCTATACATATCAGAAAAAGTTATCAAAAGTTTTAGTTTGTTCTTTATTCTATAGTCTGTTTCAAGATAATCTGACAGCTGAACTACCAAAGGTAACACTGTATTCATACGCAATTTGTAAATAACAACAATATTTCGTTAAATTTTGTCACATGATTTTAAAATATATATTTTTAAATCATCTCAATAATTTAATATTGAAATATTTTATTTCCCAAAACAACAAATTATAGGATAATATATCAATTTTTATATTTTAAAATATTAAATTTAACTAATAGGTACTATTTTCCTTTGTGTAGAAATACCCACAACAATGGTGGTGATTTACTGTCAGGTTATCTTGAAATAGACTATAGAATGCTAATAGTTTTATAACAGTCAATTGTTCTCTGTTAAATTTTGTTGTAAGAGTTGAAGATGACTAATAG
Organism: Olivierus martensii; assembly: GCA_000484575.1. Classification (NCBI taxonomy): domain Eukaryota; kingdom Metazoa; phylum Arthropoda; class Arachnida; order Scorpiones; family Buthidae; genus Olivierus; species Olivierus martensii. The sequence continues at coordinate 14,059 of AYEL01086273.1, forward strand.
ATGTCAAAAACATTTGAAATAAAGATTTTTTACAAAATAATTTTGGATTGCTTAATAATGCTTGAAGTTGATCTTTCACATTGTTAGACACCGAAAATAACAATATTCTTTAAGATCTTAATAGCATCAAAAATCAGCAAAAAATTAATTGTATCATATATAAGCCCATCTCTTTAACAGAAAATGCTTAAACTCAGTATATGTGATATAAGTGGGCTTATGTTTTTCAGATTCAATAGAATCAAAACAGAGCATAAATAAAAACAATCTAAGCTTTCAATATTACCAAAACTATCAATTTTTTTCTTTATAAAACTAATCCTCAAATAGGCTGAATGTTTGTACTTAAGGTCTAATCCACATTGTCACTATTTGATCTCATTCTGCTCTTGGCCCAGGCAAATATTTCTGCATTGTTTGTTATGAATTTGGTTACACTATGGGTAACAGTCAAGTCTTGATTTGATCACATCAAATTATAAAACTTGTAGTAACAATTATTTTCTTCTGCATTTTCTATTTTTTAAATAAAACTAGCATTATAAACTTGACTATTTTTCCCCAGTTTCATCATTTATTTTAAAATGGATATAGGATGTCCTTTATTTCCCAAAAATAAAATTGAAAACAAGATAACAAAAGGTCAAGACTGCACAAAACAAACAAAAAAAGTAACATGCAAAGCCCTTTAGCAGTCAAAAACTTTAATCAGAAATGTTTTCAACACACTTGGCATCTTCTTCAGTTGCTGCTCCGTAATAGCAATTGATGAAGACACTGAGTCTGTTGAAAATGTTTCTGATTAAAGTTTTTGACTGCTAAAGGGCTTTGCGTGTTACTTTTTTGAAAACAAGATACATGTATTTCTAGCATAATTGCATGTCAGCTGATTTTATTGCAATCTATCATAGTGGTAAAATAAATTTCATTATTCAATCATCATAACTATGTTTATTTTGGTTGTCTGATATTATCAGACATTGATTCAATGGCATGTGTTGGCATGATGTCAAATTCAGCACCAGGAATTTCTCATTAAAAAATGATTTTTTTATTCATAAGTTATTCATGTATAAGTTATCCCATTTTAGAAACATTATTTCAAAATATGTAATAACTATATAAAATAAATTTGGATTTTAAATAGTTTTATATTTGTTACATGACAAACCCGAATTCAGGAAATATTAGAATTTCTTAGTCAAAACAAGAACATCCTAACACTTGTGAGACGTTCAAGTATTTCCTAGACCAAACTTGAAATGGCAAACATTTCTTATTCAAAGTTGGGAATTTCTAGTTTTTCCTAGTCAAAACCCAAAGTGACAAACAGTTAAACCAAAAGTCTTCATTTCTTATGTATTCCTGCTCAGAGTTCGATATTTGCTCTTCATTTCTTATGTATTCCCGCTCAGAATTCGATATTTGCCAGCAGGAGTCTTCATTTCTCGTGTATTCCCACTCAGAATTCGATATTTGTCAGCAGAAATTTTTCTTTAGAGAATATCTGCAAGGATAAACAAATTTCATTAAGGAAGGCTGCAGTCTGTACCAGTGGAAGTACACAGAGCTAAACCTGCTTTCAATGCATGAAGCATTGTGTATCCAAATTACCAGTATATTTGTGCCAAAAGAATAATAACATTTTGTTGTATTTATGTCAACTATGTTTTTGTGGCATTTTAGAATTATACAAATTGTTATTCTTTTTGCACAAACATAATTTAGATATACAATACTTTGTGCATTGAAAGTGGGTTTAGCTCTGTGTACATCCACTGGTGCAGGCTGCAGCCTTCCTCAATGAGATTTGTTTAGCTTTGTGGATATTCTTTAAAGAAAGAAATTTCTGTTGGAAAGTATCAAATTCTGAATGAGAATACATAGAAATGAATATTTGTTTTAACTGTTTACCACTTTGGGTTTTGACTAGGAAAAACTAGAAATTTCCAGCTTTGAATAAGAAATGCTTCCATTTTGATTTTGGCTTAGGAAATACTACAACTTTCGACAAGTGTTAGGAATTCAGTTTTGTTCTGTAACATATATAATAATCAATGAAAATGTAATATATCCCAGCTAATTAAGATAATGTGGACTCTGAGAATATTAGATAATCAAAAACTCAAACAATATGGAAGAATTGGTAAATTATCATCAAATAAAAGATTTGAATACATTAACATGATATAAACTCTATTTTCAGGTTAAATCTATTTTTTTAACATAATGGCTTTTAACATGTAAATAAAAGCATTTTACTGTAAAACTGTTAGTAAAGCAATAAGAGCTGATCTATTCAAGGTTTCTATGATTAAATTGTGCATTTGAATGTCAAGCACCATAAAACTACTAACATGCACTCTTATCTTTGATGATAAACTACTATATATGTATATACAACTTTTTGCAATTCACCTCAGGAATCTATACTAAACAAATCTATTGAATAATTAGAATCCTACTCTATCATGAAATGAATTGAACAAGATATAATTTTTTGTGGATAATAACTTTAAAATTTTATCTATTTTCAATTATTATTATTCAAGATTATAAAACTATATACACCCAGACTCACTTTCTTGTCGTGCATGCATTCTTGAAAAATGCAACTCATACTGAAACAACAAAAATCAAAATATATTTTCCATGAAAAACCATTGAAATATAAAAGATAGGGAAGTAGCACTGTTTTCTATTTTTGAGTAAGTAGATATACAGTATAGCACACATACTTGGAGCAATAACTGAATAATACACTGTTTTCTGCTGCAGAGGAAGAAAGTATTACCCCATGATATAAAGAATAAAAGGTGTAATGATGTGCATATCTCTTCTAGCCACCATGTTGATGTAAAGCCAACTGAAGTAACTTAACTTTGTAGAGTCAATTAAGTAATAAAACAGTGTGATCAGATATAATTTAATTGTTTATCTATAAAATTTTTGTTATATCATATTGTCTTTGGTTGCACTAACAATAATAAAATTATATTCTTAAAGTTTTATCATCTGCTTTCTGGTGAATATCAATGTAAAATGGATTTTATTTATATTTATATATTGTGGCATCAAAAGTATATATGTACAAACATACTGGGAGTGGTAACTAAACCACATATTCCAAGCTATTTACCAAAGAAAAAATGGTTTCTGGATTGACAAAAATGCAGAATTTTAAGATTCAAAATGTTATCTTAATTACTTTACTTTTCAGCTTCAGAAAAAATACAAATTGAAATGACAAAGTTGGGGCTGATTGTATAGTAGAATCTTAATTGATAAAAGTAAATTGGACTGAATTACTTGGAATTATCAGACATATGGACAATATAAGACAAGATAATTTGAAATTAGAAATTTTATTAATAATAGAATATTGTAATATAGTGTGTTTGATTGTATTTACGTCAATCAGTTCTTCATTGCAAAATTACTCTCTCAAATACAGTTAATTTAACACATTGAAACTGGTTTGTGATCTGCACTGTTCCCAACTATATTTACATGGCTGCCAAAATTTTTTTTAAATTTATCAAATTGTGATTACTCTCTTGTAATTGATTCAATTCTATGAAATTTTATCAAAAATCTCTTCAGTTTCTAAGTCATCATATTTAATTTTTGAATCAACTAAAAATATTTAAAAATTCACTACTTTAAATTTTTTTCCATTTTTTTATAGATTTCATCATCATCATTATTATTATTATTATTATTATTATTATTATTATTATAATGAGAATAAGTAGTTCTTTGGAAATTTTGGACTTATACTGTTATATAACAGTTTATGTTTTTTGTTAATTTTATATTTTGATATAAAGTTATAGTTTCGTGTTGATGTTTCGAAAACTATAAGTCTCCATTTAGCATCAGAAGGTTTATTATATATCAATAACTAAATTAAACAAGAATTCTACATTGAACAGACAAGATAAAAAGGTACATCGGATGTGGACGTCTACGTGCCGTTATCCCTAAGCACCATTCTTTGACTGCTGGCTGGAATGTCTTTGTCGATGTCCCCATTTGCCACGATAGCCGTTCCCCGAATTCCAAAGGTGTACGACTACCACGTTCGATTCCCCACAAAAGTTAACAAAAAAAAATTTATATCAATCAAAAATTATTGAATTGGACTGAATTATAACTTTGATAGATTATAAAATCTATCAAAGTTTGCTTTGATAGATTATAAATTTATATTTAAACTAAATTTTAAATGTAAATTTAAAATATAAATTTTTTTAAGATTTGGCAGAAAAAAATTAAAAAAAAAATAAAATCTATAAAAAAATTAAAATCAAAGAGAAAGTTTAATTTTGTATATTGAATAGCAACTAGATGGTATTGATCAAGATTATAATGGTCAATACCAAAGTATTCCAGATAAGAAATTTGTTATTTATTGTTATTTGATAGAAGCTATTTGCAATTATAAATATTAATTTAAATTTCTAATAACAATTTTGAAAATAAATTTTTACCTTCAGGTGATAATGATATTAAACATAATGCAAGATGGACTAAATGTTTGCCATGAATATTATCTAATTGCTTCAGAATTTCTATCAGTAATAAATAGATTGTTTGAGGATAGTTTCGAAGTTTTGAAGTAAGCTAGAAATAAAATACTTATTTATATATTTAGTTAATAGGAAAGAAAAGACTCATACTTGCTATTTATAAATTTTTATATTAATATACTAAATAAATTTGCATTAAGATTAATTTTACATTAATTTATAAATTTATTATTATTACATAGGAGTTTGAAAATTTTATATATGTATTAAGATATATATGTTATTACAATGTCAAACAATAATTAATTTAATCTGAAAAAATATGTAATTAATGCAGTGCAACGTATTTTTAGTTCCAGTTTAACAGATGGTAGTTTGGAACATATATATATAGATCAAACAGATAAAAATATTTTGTTATTACATGCTTGATTATTTTAATCTTTGTTGAACACATACAGGCAATTCTTTCTAACTACTATTAGTCATCTCACAATAAAATATAGAATTGCTAAAAAGAGCAAGGAAGAGGGAAAAAATATTTGTTTACATGCTATTGTATACATAATAATGCAGTGACTAAATGTACTTTCTCAATGATACAAAAGAATAAAGCAATGATACCAAACCATTGATATTTCTTTTATTTAAAGCCTTTTTTTTGGATTCTGATCATGCCTGAGCCTTTATTCTATAGACTTTATATTTGCATGATCATGACTCAATACATCTTCCAATTTGAGATTTTTGTGCAAAACCAACTTTTTTTCAAATTTAATGGCTATTTTATGATTATAGTACAGGTTTACATTCAAAAATCCGGCAACTGAAAATCCGAATTCTTCAGTATTCTGGCATGAATTTCAGGAGCGTATTTTCAAATTTCCCCGCATTGTTGCGCCACTGTTTTCTGGAGGTGCTGTTGATCTGTTTTGTTTAGTTTTACATGTATTAAAATTGAATTAAAATTCTGTAGAACCATCTGTACTGTATTTTATTTAGTTGGTTAACAATAAAATTTCATTTTCTTTTTATTTAGCATTTATTTTTTTTCCTTTAAAAGACTATAAATGTGGTAATTTTCTATTAAATATATACAGCATATATAAATCTTCAATTATCCGGTATATTCAAAAATCTGTCACTCCTCAGGTCCCAAGGTTGCAGGATTTTTGAATGTCTACCTGTACCAGATTTATCATGTAAGAAGTGAACTGCAAATTTTTGATTTTTGATTGAGAAAAATATATATTTATAAAAATTTTTGCATATTTCAAGAGATGGATATTCTTCAAATGCATTGTTTCATTTTTCTCCTTATCGTATTTGAAGTCTTTAATATCCCCATCTTTTAATATGTAATGTTTTAAAAGAAAAAAATCTCTTAAAATTATATGATTAGTATTACATCTTATATAAACAAACTTTAACAACTTTTAGTGATTGAAAATATATAATGTGAAATATAGCAGAAAAAGTCAAAGCAAAAAGAAGAAAATCAGAGGACAACAATCAAGTTCCAAGCTTCATTCGGTATTTTATAATGCAAACTGATTGTTATTTAGCAAGCTGAAAATATTTTTACTTGTATGAAAGTTTTTTGCATATTTGAAACTGTTTAATGTGTTTTTTGTTTGTTTGAAGCCTGGAGTTTCAAATTTAAGTATTTATTATATAAGTTAATGCAATACATTTAATTTTCATAAAATAATGTTTTAATATCAAGTTTTAATGGTAGGAACTAATGCAATAAATAATTCAGTCATGGATTTATTTCTCCAAGAGAAAGTAAGCAGCATTTGGGCATACTAAATCTAAATCTGTTTTACAGCTCAATGAAATTTTTTCAATATCTACAGAAGGGAGGTTTTGACTGATGTATCTGTGTGGAAATAGCTACAACAATTCAAAAAAAGGAAATATAGGCACTCATTGAGTTACAAACATTTGTACTGACAAATGTGAAATTTCATTTTCAAATTTCAGAAAACTTCAAAAATTCTTCAAGAATTTTAACATTCAGAATGACATGCATAAAATAACAACGTTCTTGCAACCAAATATAATGTAAAGTAACATGGTTAACATAATATTTCAAAATAGTATTGCAAGTAGTATTTCAAGATGGGAGCAATTATATCAAAAAACCTTTGCTTTTTAATTAGAACTTTTCATTCAAATCTGTGAAATAAGAAACTTCTAATTGATACAATTGTGAAATATATTACAAAATACAGTATATAAAGCTATTTCAGTAGTTTTGGAGGCAATATAACAGCAGTATATGAGTTATAAACAATTCAAGCAACTAACAAAACTACCTATGTCATTAATAAAATGGTGACAGAGTCAGTCCCCACCCTCTGGATATGGGCACTTAAGAAGTGTGTTTGATGTTTTTTTTTATTTGTGACCTAATAATGTATATTTGTATATTACAACAACTAATTAGAACATATTATATATAATTATTATTGTTGTTAATATTTATTATACAGGTATCCCTCCTATAACATGGCTTCCTACAACATGGTTTCGCTCTAACATGATTTGAAAATTGTGGAAACCCTCATATAACACGGTACTTCTACAACACGGTTTTTACTTAACACATTCAGAAAATTACATTTACTCTCCTACAACATAAAATATTTTCATTAATTTTTGTAAATCCATACTAGGGACATACATAAAATGCAATCACTGGGAAATATTTTGCTAAAATTAACCATAGATGTAATTTTGCTAGTTTGCCATGACAGGGACGACATGCAATCTATTTTCGATTTTGATGTGAAATTGAGTTAATTGGCGACAATTGAGTATTTTATATTCCAAACGTTCAGTTCTCGGGTAAAAAATAAGTTTTTATTCTTCAATAGAGGAATGTGAAACAGAAAGAAAACTTTTTTATTCATAAATTTTTTTTGGGTATATGTTAAGAAATGATTGTTTTCTAGCAAGTGGTAGAGGGTTAGATTACAAATTTTGTAAAGAAAGCAGAAGATACACAAACTTTAAATGCAGAAAAATTCAGAAAGTGAAGTTGATATTGTTAAAGAAAAAAGTTCTCATTTTAACAAAATAGTGGTAAGGAAGATATACTTATTAAATGAATGTTATATAGGCTGTATATTTTTTTTCTTTCCTTTTGTTTTACGCATATTGTTTTTTAGGATCTTATGTATATATTTTTTCTTTTTTTATATTTTGTGTTAATATTCTTAATAAAAATTAAGTTTCTTGTGTGGAATTAAAGAAAGTTATTTGTTTTAAATTGGTTTTGGAACATAACTCCCTTTTTTGTATTGGCTCCAGGTCTCATATAACATAGTTTCACACAACATGGGTGTTTTTCAGGAACCTATCTACTGTGTTATAGGAGGGATACCTGTATTTAGGTATTTATTTATTGTATTTAAACATCCTGTAACAATTTGTAATGTTAATTTTCTTAATCAATAATGTTTATTCATTATGGATACTGTATTCCAGGTTACCATAATTATAGTCTGTTTATATTGTGCTTATAATTTAAATTTAAATTTTTTTTTAGAATTCTTGTAGAAAAGTGAGTTTATCTTAAGTATTTACTTATAAACATATGTAATCCTGCTAAAGTGAGCTTGTTGAAGCCAAAAGTACTCCAGTGTGTACCATTTTTACAAAATTAAATGTTTTTTCACCTAAAATAGTATTTATTCTTATATTTCTTTGGAATACTTTTTCAGACATTCTGTACTTGCCATAGTCAAGGAAGTAAGAAATTAATTCAAATACTTGTCCATAACACAATAAACTTATGCTCATATGTACCTTATATACTCGAATATAAGCCGATCCGTGTAAAGCCGACCCCGACTTTAGCACTTAAAATTCGGCAAAAATTTGAAACCGATAAATTACGTGATTTTTGATTTTTAGTTATCAATATATTAATGCCATTTGCCAAAATAAATATTTTATTGAAACTAAATATATACATATAAAATAAATTTTATAATACAAACACCAATATATAATTTAAAAAAATAAAATTTTACGTTACCCGAAGCGATCAAGCACGTCGTGCCGCCGACTCCAACCTGCATAAGTGCATCAGTTAGGCGATGCCACACCGCCTGATTCGCCGCGACGCAGAAATTCTCGACAAGAATCCAGCACAGCGTGCGTACATAAGATTCTTGGATTATTGTCGGAATTTCTGTGTCGCGGCGCATCAGGCAGCGCAGCGTCGCCTAGCTGATGCACTTATATAAATGCAGAGGTTAGATTCGATGGCGCGACGCGCTGGATTGCATCAGGTAAAGTAAAAAATGTAATCCGATGCAGATGTTAGGGTTACGTCGCTTCAGAAAATATCAAGTTAATGAATAACAATAAATTCTGATAATTTACATAAAAATATTTTCTTATTATTATTGTTATTGAATAATTGTTTTCTTTTCTAAAAAAAATTCATATTTAAGTATCACAGTAAAAATGCCATTGGAATACGTCTACGTCACATGGCTCCCAAGAGACCGTTCGAAGTTTCGTTTTCCCTTACATTGTATTTTGTCTAATTGAGTTCAGTTGTTATCGTATTCAAATCTTTGATCATATTTTAAAATGAGTGGATCATCCTAACGATGACGTCATACACCGTTAGTATGATGTGTGCAACATGATTTCTAGACGTTAAGTGTGCGATTTTGAAGTTTTGATTTTGCTTACAATGAACTTTTTTGATAGATTAAAGTTATTTTTTCAGTACAGATTTTAAATAATTATTATTTTTTTGTTATTTTAAATATTATTTTAGTTACTTTTTAATCTATTTTAATTAAATCATGGATGAGTTAAAGATAATAAGCATTTATGGATTTCTAGCGAATGGATTAAAATATTAATTTATAACAACAAAAAATAAATATATTTTTCACTCAAAAATGAATCCTAAGTAAGATTCTTGATCAAGTGTCGAATTTCTGCGTCACGTTGTATCGCGCAGCACGGCGTTCCCTATATGATTACAGTATATAGATGCAGGTTGGAGTCGGCGGCGCAACACGCTCGATCACTTCGAGATAAGATAAAATTTTACCTGGTATTGTATTAAATGAATTATTGCAAAATTTTCTTCCTGACATTTGAAAGACGTTCAATAATCCATATTACTTCAATGATTTTGCTTATTACTTTAATTTCTCCAGCCAAAAAAAAGTTGATTTTTTTTGACCCGTGTATAAGCCGACCCCCCACTTCAGAAAATTTTTTTTGAGAAAAAAACCTTAGCTTATACACGAGTATATATGGTAATTACTCAGTCTAATATTTATTGATTATTTTAATATAGTATTTCAATTTGTATATTAATTAAGATTATATTATATATTTATATTTGAATTTTTTTTTTGATATTGTGATCCCTTTTATAAATATACATGTAAATAAATTTGAATTTTTTTTCCTATTAAATTTTTATCATCAGAAAAGATGGTTATTAAATTATATTCCAGCTATTTAATAGATATATATGTATGTATGTATATATACAGGGTGAACCAAAATGAATGCAACAGCAGCGAAAAAGTTAAAGTCCGTTGTTTATTTTATTTTGTGTAAATAATCAAATAATAAATAAGATAAAAGATAATTATTTGATGCATCAAATAAGATAACAAATAATTAATTATTTGTTATTTGAAATTATATAAAATAACAAATAATTATTAAATTAATAATTATTTATTATTAATAATTAATCAATCATATAATTATTTGAAAATAATTTCCAATCAAATAAGATAAAAAATTATTTGAAAAAGTATTTAAATAAAAATTTATTTAAATAATGTCCAGGTCTGATTCAGACTATGGTTTTTAATTTATTAAAGGACAATAAAAATATATACTGTATATAAATATAAAATATAACAAGTTCATATTATAGTGCATGCAATTGTACAAATACTGAATTAAAATTTTTAAATTGAAATTTTTTTTTAAATTTAAAAATGTGCCCATTCCCCCACGTAGAAAATTGTTGTAAATTTTTTTTACCTGTTTCTCTCCTTACAATGCGTATGTAATGTGAGGATCCCGCAGCGTATGGTCGAAATAAAAATTGTGTATCGATAAAATTTTTTTTTACCTGTTTCTCTCCTTAAAATGCGTATGTAATGTGAGGATCCCGCAGCGTATGGTCGAAATAAAAATTGTGTATCGATAAATTTTAGCGTGTTTTCGAATGGAGTCGAGGATAAGTGACGCGGAGATCCAGGATAGGAGAATTGATTCAGATACTCAAACAAAATAAGCAACATATATTTATTCAAAACGAACATGGAAATAAAACACAATATTAACATACTTCGCTGGAGAAAATTCTGTGACGTGGAGTTTACCTGAGTGAGAGCGAATAAAAAAGAAATTACGTCATTCCTCCGTTATCCTTTATGTCTTTGTTTTCTTAATCCTCGTCGGATGACCACAGACGGGACGGGATACGGATTCACCTTTCTCTGCTACAGTTTTTTTTCATCTTCTCGAATGTGTTCTTTTTTGTGACTCAATGGCCTGTCGTCTGTCCTTCCTTCTCCGAGAACGAACTTATCTTTTGTTTATTCGATAATAGGAGATCATATTTTCTTATTGTTTAGCAGAAAGCGATCTCGTTTCATCATTGTTCGATGCCTGTCCAATTTTTGTATTCAAAAATTAATTATAAATTTTTGCCAATTAAAACATATATAAAATTATTTTTTAAGGTTGGCTGGATTCCACACTGTATTTAAATGTCCCTGCACTGATCCATGAATTATGTATATTTTTTGGTAGATAATAGACTGCAATTATTCGTAAAAGAAAATCTATTTTTAAATATACTGGTCATACATTATAGCGTAAAATACGATGTGATGTTATGACCTGTATCATCGGGTTAAACAAACTTTTTAACCTGATATTTTCATAGTAATATGTTTAACTCACAAGTAATGAAATACTGTACCTTTTATGCTCTCATTCACAGTTTGGAATAGTCATTTATAATATACGAAAAATTTAAATATTAAATAAAGTTCACCATGCTTTAAGTATTATTAAAACATGGTAGTGGAACTTGTACTAAAGAAAGGTGTTGTTTATTTCAAAAATTCGAATAAATATTCCACATCTAATAGAGTCATTTATTCTAGATTTAAAGCTAAAGAAAGGTGTTCTTTATTTCAAAAATTCGAATAAATATTCCACATCTAATAGAGTCATTTATTCTAGATTTACAATAAAATTTGCATAATTTCCATTTTAATACTTCGGCTATTAAAAATATACAAAAGCGGAAAACTTGGTAAGTAAATAGAGCGTGTTCCGATGCTAAGTTTAATTTATTAAAATTCATTCGATAGATTTTCACTAAAATTTTTACTCTGATTTTAATTATAGCATGGGATTCCTGAATGCACTGAAGTGAACGATGGAATGACCACAAATTTTAGATAAAAATTTTTGAAAATACGTGATATTCGTGATGATAACATAATTCATGAAATATATGTTTACTCTGATTTTAATTATAGCATGGGACTCCTGAATGCACTGAAGTGAACGATGGAATGACCACAAATTTCAGATAAAAATTTTTGAAAATACGTGATATTCGTGATGATAACATAATTCATGAAATATAAAGAATATTTATTTATTTATTTATTTATCTATATATATATTATGCATTATATATAAGGATTCCACGATAAATATTATAAAGACTGATGATAAATGTAGTAGACAAGGGTTACAGATGATGTGTCAAAAATTCCTGGAAACTCAGGATATACTGGCTAGTAATAATATAATTTTCATGTCTATCATATATATTTTTCGCAAAAATTTTTATCCAAAATTTGTGTCGTGCGATTTATATATATATTTATTTTAATTTTTAGATAAATACACATGGTATTATATATAAAAACTAGCCGTATATCCGGCGATGCCCCGAATTTCTAACACATTATTTGGGGAGATTTTCTGGTTTGCGAGGAAGAACTTACCTATTGACGATTCGTAATATCATCCATTGTTACATCGTATGTTGGAAATATTTGATGTCAAACACTGATGACCTGGGGCTTCAATTGTTACGTCATATTTCGGAACATTTGACGGTGCTCATTGCTACCTTACCATACTGACGATTCGTAATATCATCCATTGTTACATCGTATATTGGAAATATTAATGTCAAACACTGATGAAATGGGGCTTCAATTGTTACGTCATATTTCGGAACATTTGACGGTGCTCATTGCTACCTTACAATGACGTCACATACTGATGTTTTGTGACGCCATCCAATTTTACTTCTCACGTCGGAGCTGTTGTGACGTCATTTCTGCATCACAGTTTAGTCACCAGACGATGTAGAGCGCTCGATAGGAGGTATACGCATCCGCCATTTATGGTCCTTTTTCCCATAGGCCGCTATAGTAATATTCTAAAGATTTCAATTTAATGAAAAAGTACATAAAATAAATGGAAGTTATGACTTTAAAATGCATCGAATTAAACATTGTATAAAAATTGTATGAAATTAAACATTGAAATGTTTAATTTCATGCAATTTTTATACAATCTTTGCTTTTGTAATATCATTACTACGTCACAACGACCTCACACTTCGATGTTTTTATGACGTCGTTCACGTCACTAAACAATGCTATTATTACATAAACGATATTATTCCACGTCACAATGACATCACACATTCTGACGTGTTATGATTTCATATATCGGAATTTTTCTATGCAGTTTTACGCCACTTTTTAGTTAGATACTAAACGGTGGAGCATTCCTGTTCCTACCACGAACAGCGTTCACTACTGGTGGAATCAGCCGTCAGGTGGAGAAAGGGAGTCAACGGGCCAGACCCGGACCCCTCCTGAAAAAATCTGGAAGTGTGGTACCTCTTCCCTGGAAATTGAAATCGGATTCTCTAGAATGGAAGAACATGCTTCCACCGCAGCTATCAACCGACCCTCAGAACTCTTGTGATGTCATTGTTGTAGCATATTGATGTCACACATCGTAACGTTCTGGGACATCAGCCATTGTTGCGTCGTACGGACGAACTTTTCCGATGTCAGTAATTGTTACATCGTAGTGATGCCACACACTGACGACGTTTATGACGTCATTCATTGTTATGTCATGTTTATGAGACCATGATGTCTACTTCATACTTTGCAACATCAGTAATAGTCAGAATAGGCTGAAGAATTTAAACAGCTCCAAAATGTTCCATCTCTGGGCGAATTTGACCCAGAATACCTATATTACCCGTAGGGTATTACCCGGCAAAGTTTGGTGCCGATAGGTCAAACTGTCTGGGATCCTAAATGGAACAAACAGAAGAAAAAACGACCGAAATGTGCCATACCCTTTGGGGCTATTTTTATTTTTGTATCGTATGTTACCTGAAAGTCACGAGAAGTCATTCTGAAAAGTTTGGTCCTGATAGGTCAAACGGTGTAAGATCTATACGGAATCGAACAGACAGAAAGAACAACCCTAATATGCCCCATCCCTTGGTACGATTTTCATTTTGGGTATTCTATGTTACCCACAAGGTCAACACCGTTTGACCCAAAGGAACCTATAAAACTTGGTCAAACGGTGCTGGCAAAGATGGGTCAAACGGACCTATGCAGAACAGAATATTATATAAGGCAATCTATATATATAAATCATATATCTATATATCTTTCTATATATATATATATATATAAACATTGCGTTATTTATATAGATATAGATAAGGCAATGTTTATATATATATAGATTTCATAAATTTATATAAAAATTTAGCATATATAATTAAATTTTCGAGTGACGTCATTTTACGCGCTTTCTAATCGTCCTTACAATATTTATGCCACTACATTAAAACACATGGTTAAATAAACAATGATGTACTTCAAGAAAGAATAAATAGTCATTGTAATCTTGATTTACCTTATCAGGTTACATATAATATGTGCTTCGAACACGAAACACGCTACGTCAACGTCCGAAGAAACTTCTAAAAATTATGGTCATTCTACTGAGAAAGTAAAAACGAAAATGAGTTCGGTCACGTGTTTAAACCTATTTATTATCGAAGACATTTCATTCAGCTCACAGACAGTAACAGAGAAACATGGCAAGAATTCTGTTCTCCAGTTTAGTTTTTCTATTGGCAGCCGTAGTCCACTCCGAATACTTTTATCCTATGTTAGATAGTTTTGCACCACTTCATCAAGTTGGACATTCCACTCCTCTTAATGCCGTCGCCTATATAGAAGGAAAACACGGAAACGGAATTCTATACTTTAGCCAGGCGGTAAGATACTTTTCTCGTTTTATGTATCATTAACTATACATATTTAAAACTTTTGAAAATATATACAGTATTCGGAATGATTTCCTTCCAGCATCTATTGTTGTCATAATTGAATCATCGGTTCTTGTATTTTATCACTTGTATCAGTGAAAATCTTTTGCTCTAACAGATATCAGTACTATCAATATTACATGACGACAGTATCGGAAGTCAGTATTGAGTCTATGGGAGAGTATAGTAATATTACTATAGGATCCCATAGAATTAATACTGACTTCCGATGCTGCTGTCATTTGGATAACTGTTTATCCAAATGACGACAACATCGGAAGTCAGTATTAAGTCTATGGGATCCTATAAAATAATCTTATTACTATACTCTCACATAGACTCAATACTGACTTCCGATACTGTCGTTATGGAAATGACGACAGCATCGGAAGTCAGTATTAAGTCTACGGGATTATCACTTGTATCAGTGAAAATCTTTTGCTCTAACTAACAGATAACAACAGCATCGGAAGTCAGTATTAAGTCTATGGGATCCTATAATCTTATTACTATACTCTCACATAGACTCAATACTGACTTCCGATACTGTCGTTATGTAACATTGAATAGTATTCAGAATCTATTGATATTACTGAACAGTCTATTGATAGTAACAGAGTCAATTGATAGTATTAAACAATGGAATCCATAATCCATAGTAGAATAATATAACTGATTGCTTTTTAATTGTAATTAAATTATAATTTAATTACAATTAGAAGAAGAAAACTAACCAAATCTGTAATATTTAAACAAAATTTTAACAAATTCTGTTTTGTATACACGAAATGTCAAATGGAATAATTGATTTGATCCTCTTAACGCGATAAGACATTAACGCGCACACTTTCTGGATTATCTATTTTTTTTTTTTTCTGTATACAAAACAAATCATTTCGAGAAAATTTCCGACATTACATATTATATACACTGTATTTTATCTGTAGATAATATTTAAAACTCAAATTTTTTTTCTGTATACAAAACAAATCATTTCGAGAAAATTTCCGATATTACATATTATATACACTGTATTTTATCTGTAGATAATATTTAAAACTCAAATTTTTTTTTCACATACGGAAATTTTAAGAACGAACTTTTATTCTAATCATATCTTAAGATACGAGTATGTCACGATAATTTTTTCAATAAAATTACAGGAGTCGATGTTTTTTTAACAAGTTCCACATTTTAAACGCCCTACTTTTTTTATTATTTTATCATAATTTCGTATTTTAAAAAAACCGAAAATATAGGTCAACAACCCGGAAAATTCACTTTCTCTATTACCAAGTCTAGACTATAATTTAATTATTATTTCTTTATACTGTACGTAATAGTTGATAAATATTTGCCTTAAGCTACTAACCAGTAAGGTAAAAGTTATGAGCAATGACTTATTTTAAGAATACTCTTTGATAAATTCTTAAGTGGGTCACAAAATTATTTCCTCTCCCCCGAAAGGTTTCGTAAATCGAATAATAAAATTTATTTTTTTTATTTAAGGAAGGAGATATCGAAGTATAGATATTTCCATTTCCTCGTTTTCTATTTTTGCACTCTAATCTTTACACGTAAACAAACAACAGTAACCCGATATATATATTTTTTTATTTTAGTACAGGTGAAATTCAATAAATAAAATGAAATTTTCTCCTATTTTAGTCTCCTAAAAGTCCAGTTGTTATAACAGGAGAAATCCACGGATTAGAAAAAGGAGCCCACGGATTTCACGTTCACGAAAAAGGCGATTTGAGCCAAGGTAGATTATTTATTTGTTTATTATATTTTAACTGTTTACATTAAGCTTAAAGTTTATTTTTAATCATTTAGGATGCGAAAGTGCCGGAGAACATTATAATCCTTACAACCAGAACCATGGCGGACAGTTCGATATCGAGAGGTAAATTATTTTCCGCGTAATTGAAAGTATTTAAATACTTGGCTAAATATTAATTTTTTAGGCACTTGGGAGATTTAGGTAACATCGTAGCCGATCATCACGGAATAGCTAAAGTTTACAAAGTGGATAGATTAATGAGTCTTTCTGGAAAGCATAGCATTGTAGGAAGAACCATGGTGGTAAGAATTTAGATCGTTATATGCTATCTGAGAGTAATGCGGAATCTATCATATAATTTTATAAACGTGGAAATTTTAAAGCTAACCGAACCACACACACATACAAAATATATTTGACCACAGCATCAGAAGTCAGTATGAGTCTACGGGAGCGGCGTATTACCAACTTTTGTGACGATATTAATGCGCACGGAACAGTCGATTTTGATGTAAAAGGTAACAGCGCTTATTTTTATGTAATCTGCGTGCTTCTGGGTTTTCATTTTTCAGTTTCGAATAAACATTTCAATACAATTTGCTTCGTTTGACGGCTAATCACGCAGTCTTTCGGGAACGACGTAAGCAAGCTACGTTTAGACAGTGCTACTTTTCATGCAACAAGATGCATGCAACTAGGCGCGCGAGAAGGCGTGCAAAGGCTCATGCCTCAAAATCTGTTGCAATACTAGGCGCAAGAAGGCGCGTGTGTTCCCCGTTCTAGTTGGGTTACATGTGCAACATCTTGTTATTTTGATTATTTTTAAACTTTTTTGCAAATTTTTCTTTACTTCATAGATTGAGGTGTGAAGAAAACACTTTAATTTATTGAAGAAGTTAAATTTATTCGGCGTCGTCAAGTCATTCTAATAAATTTTTTGAAAAGACATCCTAACTTGATTCAAAATATTGGTTATTAGCGCTTCGATTGAAATATTTGCGAGTCAAAAAAACTTTCTTTTTTCATCTTTTCCTTCTATCATTTGAAATGATAACTCTTTTCGTGTCGACATTTTCTGCAAAACATCCTCTGTGCGCGAACACGAAGGGACAAGCAGCATGCCTAATGCGGCTGTTACGTATTGATGCATGCGTCATTCTGCATACAACATTGCATGCAGAGAGGCGTCGTCTAAACGTAGCTTTAAAATTACAACTCTCCGCCATTTTAGAACAGAGTTAGAACCGATTGGAATGAGATCTTCATCAATGCGCATCTGATCATTGTATATATTATAGACACGCAGATAATTTACTACATGTTAATACCGTAATTTTATTCGAAGCTGATAACTTATTTGCCAAAATTGACATTGTTATGCCAATTTATTGTAACATCGCCAATAATTTAGTGGACTATATCATCGGCGTAGTGATATAAATGAACGTTGGCTCACCCATACTCAATACTGACTTCCGATGCTGTCGTCGAGTATAGACGAAAGTCTCAATTGGTACAATGGTGTTTAAATGGCAAATAGAATTTCTGCAATAATAATGGCAATACATATATTTTCGCTGACCACGTCTTTTCATATTTGAATAGGTACACGAACACCCCGACGATTTAGGACAAGGATTCGATCAAGAAAGCAAAGAGACTGGCAATTCTGGTGGCCGCGTGGCTTGTGGCATCATACATCTCGTTAAACACTAAATGTATGGTAAAATCGCACACGTGTTTGGTTAACGTAATTTAAGCATTGAGCATTAAGCAGATAAATTATACTTCTCTCATTCTAAAATCTTGTATGCTACACGAAAATAGTAAGAAAATGTATGTTAGTTAATTGTCTGTCTAAACAACTTTATATTAACTACTGTACAAAAAAAAATATTTAAAGTGTATTCTATTTAAATAAAAATGTGCATTTTGTAATTATGTATATTTTTTCCGAAAATAATCTTAATGATGCCAAATTTCGATATCCTGGAGAGAAAAAAATTAAATTTTGAAATAGAAAATCGTGTTAATTTGTTTATCAAAACAGATTATTATATGCAACTGTGAACTCTCTATGACCTAAAAAGAAAAGAAAAAATTAGGTTCGTGCTCAGAAAAAGTTGTCGATTGTAATCAGTCGCTCTTAGTTTGTATTAAAACTGTAAATATTTGATGACTTAACTAACGGATAATCTGGATCCGTCAAATGGTAAGATCGAAACTGTCTGGATTACTCTTTAAAAACGGAAAATTTTCCCTACATTCAATTTCTGAAAAGGCATAGAACGAAAAGCGACAGGAAGCCAAGCAGAATCAGGTTGCGTAAAAACCGGAAAAAAATTACTAATTTGTCTACGATATCCTCTTTAAAAACGGAAAATTTTCACTACATTCAATTTCTGAAAAGGCATAGAACGAAAAGCGACAGGAAAGCCAAGCAGAATCAGGTTGCGTAAAAACCGGAAAAAAATTACTAATTTGTCTACGATAATAAATTGGAGTACATTAGCATTAGGAATGTAAAATTTACCATAAATTTTCTAATATAAAAAGAATATAGATAAGCAAAATCAAATAAAACATTAACACAATTTTAAGAGCTTTTAATTACAGTATTTAAAATTGTTAATGTTCTAATTTTTAACCCATTCGAGTTAATGTTATTACAAGAATAATATTTTTATTATTTCCTTTGATGGCTTTTAAATTATACATATTTATATAAAAAATATAATAATGAACAATAAAATTTAGCTTTACAAAATCTTATTCGAAAAAATATATTTTTTTCATAATCATTAAAATTCATTAACTGTAAGAATTTATCGAGTATTGTCACAATTAAACAAATGATATACTGTATATATATTTTTTAAACAAAAATAGTTTCATTATTGAACTTTTTCCTCTATTTAACGATAATGAAAATTTATCGTGGGCAGAGTGCGTGACGACCACCATCCACTGGAACGGTCACACCCGTCATGAACGATGCCTGATCGGATGCTAAAAATGCAATAGCGTTGGCCACTTCTTCCGGATTACCGGGTCTTCCCAAAGCATGAGTTGTTTTACTATGTTCTAAGAACTAGAAAACAGAAATATGCAAAAAAGTAAAACGCTTATAGCATTAGAACGGCTAAATGATAAATTATCTGCTAGTGGTAGACATTTCGCGTCGCGCACTGACGCGACGTCGCCTATATAGCAGACTTTTTTAATTAAGTATATACATGCGCCCCAGAACACGATGCAGAAATCAATTAATAGAATCTTTGGTTTAATGATTCGTGTTAATAGATGCATATTTATTAAAAAAGCGTGCTATATAGGCGACGCCGCGCTGCCACATGCGTGGCGACACGTCTTCAACCAGCAGGTAATTTACCGTTTTACCGAAATGTTTTATAAAACAGTGACTCTTAATTATAGATTAGATTATTATATTTTTATTATTTTATTATAAACAATTTTATTTCTCGAGATGAACGAATGCAAACTATATTATGTCTTTTCACAACGATACAAGAGCAGTTGCGGGTAAGATTCTACTTTGACTGTCACGCGTTTTCGCGGCATCGCGCGCGCGCATTTTATTGAGCACGAAAAAGAAAAAAAAAGCGAAATGTATTAAGGCACGCTATAACGTGACTTATTATTGATAGACGCGTCGCACTAGGATCAGACGCGAAAACGCGAGGCAGTATAAGTAGAATCCTATCAGATCTTTTTATTTTTAAACAATTTGTAGTCGAGATTTTCAAAATCGCCACGATTTTGTTTAACAGATAATAAGTTTGTGTACGAAATTGCAAAAAAAGTTTTTTTTTTTTAATTTAGGAATTTCCTTTTATTGAAAGTGCTCATAAAATAAGCGCATTGACGAAGATCAAGAAACTAATAATACCGAGCTAGCACGATTATATAAAAATGCAAGGCCAATTTCGACACGTAAATACGAGGACAAAATGGAATTATTAGTTTATAACTCCCGCACACCACCAATTATTTCAAAACTCTCGCGATATTCGAGATAAAGAGAAGAACAAATTATAGATTACTAACAATAATTTGAATTTGATCTCTTAAAAAACGAAGGAATATTTACGTCTATGAAACAAAAATACAGTAAATTCCCGTATAACGTGCCTGTCTCGTATGACGCAATCACACGAGATACCCACTATCAAACGATTTTATGCAAATTTAAACTTGTGCGCGCGTTCCAGCACTGATCGCATATTGCCGAGTTGTGCGTTAGTTTCAAAAATATGATTTTATTGTGTGCAGAGAATTAAATTGTTTTAAGAAGATTTCTTTTAATAAAGCAAAAAACAAAACAGAATACAGGTAAATACATTTTAAAAAATATTATATGCAAGTAGACCCCCGTATTAACATCGACTCCGAAAATACGGATTCGTATAACCCGACGAAAAATTTATTATAGTTGTCATGGACACGAAATAAACATCGTTTGGTTTTTTATTATAATCAATGGTCATTATAAGTAATAAGTAAGTAATGTTTAAAAAAATGATCCTACACATTATACAAGAACTGTTTATAATATAACGTTGTATGAGTACTAGTCGCAATTTTTTCCTCGCGTTATTGGAGAGCGCATTATGACATTATAAGTAATAAGTAAGTAATGTTTAAAAAAATGATCCTTACACATTATACAAGAACTGTTTATAACGTTGTATGAGTACTAGTCGCAATTTTTTCCTCGCGTTATTGGAGAGCGCATTATACGGGAGTTTACTATATATTATTTTCTTATTAGTATTATTTTTTACAATTCCTATCATTTATTTTTTTTATTAAAAATTATTTAAAATTTTTATGGTAAAAATAATAATTAAAAGAATCACAAAACGATGATATACAGTTTATCTAACGAAATTTTACACACAACACGCAATTAAAAATAACAGTATGATGATAACACAAAGTGGACTTAGGCCTTTTCAAAAATAAAGGACTCATTTAATTGCATTTTGAAAGTCCATTTGTAGCTAACAAAAATATCGTATTTTTCGAATAATCATATATATTAATAGTCAAACGTGGCTGGCTGACTGGATGCCCTTTTCAGTCGAACCACTGGTACCGATTTTTATAAGTATGGCATCGTTAGAAAGGTATAATTTTCGGATGTCTGCGACAGCCAAAATTATCTATTGTTATTAATAATTTACAAATTAAAGAATAAAAATTAAATTGAAACTGTAATTCTTCTAAAAAAGACAAAGTCCTCAGATGGCGCCGTAACGTAATAATGGATGCCATTTTACGATTCTCTCAATGATATTGGGATTTCCTGTACGAGTTCGGAGGTGTATTTCGTCGTTATATACAGTATTATATTTCAGCTCATTTATATGAGCGGGTAATTTCTAGTGTTTATAAAATTACATAATAAATTTAGACATCTTTAAAATCCGTAAAACATAATACCCGACATATTATCAGTTAGGAATATTTTTGAATCGATACAAATAGCAATCCTTAAATATCTGGATTTAAAAATAAATGGACTTATAAACTACTTTCATTTAGTAGACAGGGCCGGCGGAAGGCGGTAAGCAAGATACAAGAGGGGCGCCAAAACGGTGCAAAATTAAGAATACTTTTTTTGTTATGTTTCTAATATTAATTAATGCGATTCGATTCATTATTTCTACAAAATATGGAAATATAAACATATTAAAATAAACAATCAGTTCTTGAAATGCGATTTGTCTATTATAATTTCCTACCATTTGTTTTTCTCTTATGATATTCTAAGTTGTCTTCTTAAGCTGGGTTTACACGATCGGTATTTCAAATAACATTGCTATGTGATGCGAAAAACGGAACAGTCCGTTTTACTATTAAATATCCATACCATTTATATATATATCAACGCACTACAATAAAACATTTAAAATGTATATAAAATCACGTAAAATTTTTCTTTTTAGGGAAAGGCACCAATTACTGTTTTGCATAATAGCGCTGACGACCCCCTTTCTCCAGCCCTGATAGTAGAACTATTATATTAAACTTTCACAAAAAGTTTAGGACTATTTTCTGAATAAAATAATTCATAAATCATAAAATTCTCTTTATTTTTTTAAATGAATCTTTAAAAAAAATCACAAATTAACATTTTCGGTTGAATAACGTTTTCGGCCGTTTCGGCCGAAAACGTTATTTATTCGTAATAAATTATTTAACCTATTGAAAGTGTTTGTTTTTATGCATAGTTCTATTATATGCCATGAATTTTAAAAAATTAAATTATAATCACACACATACTGTACAGCAGGGGTGTCAACCTTTTGGCTTCTTTGGACCACATTTAAAGGAAAAATGTCTCGGGCCGTACATAAAATATTCGAATTCTAACGATAGTTGTTAATAAATAATGCATAATACAGTGAAACCTGTTAAAATGGCCACCTCAATACAGTGACCACCTGCCTAATGTGTATATTGACCACTCACATAGGTAGTTTTAAGAAATTTTAACCTGCTAAAGTAACCAAGAAGATTAATTTCATGGAGAATTACTGATATCTGCCTTAGAATTTTTTCAACTTAATGATTTTAATTAATATAAATTTGCAGTTTGGATTAATCTGTTCTTTTCTTTTGGAAGAAGGAGGATCACTGTCCTGTATAGTGACCACCTGTGAAAAGTGACCAGTCAGGTCGGTCCCAAAGGGTGGTCACTTTAACAGGTTTCACTGTATAAGATATCTACTATGACAAATAGAAAAAAATGTTAAATAGCATAAAATCTTAGAATTTTCGTTCAGAAATTTTTTAAAATCATTGAGCGGGTCAAGACATTTTAATCACTGAAATAAGAAATATTTTAGAATATGGAAAGAGAAAATGTAGATAGTTATTTAAATAATAATAACTTCATTAAATACATGAAAATCTCAATGTTTTAATGAAGTTTACGATTTTATATTGGGCCGCATTCGTTATAGCACTGGGTCGCGGGTTGGATAGCTATGGTGTACAGTACTGTATAGTCCTAGATTTAGTAGAAACAAATAATAAGCTTTAATAAAATATTAAACTGTCTTTTAATATTTATTTTCTTTTCTGTACGAAACAATTTTTAAAGCATTCAATATTTTTACAACGAAATAAAACAAAAATAATTATTAAAAAACATCGGAAGAAACATTTTTCTGCAAATATATAACAGAGAAATGTTAAGCGAAAATGGCGGAGATTTCCGTCAATGCCTGTTTGTCAATTAATGTACAGATTGTATTAAAATCAGAATGTTCGAGTGACAAGCAATTAAAAAATTCATGCATTCTTCTCTTCTTCTTCTTCTTTTGGATGGTAAACTTGTTGGCCATCCAAAAGAAGGTTTGATTGCCCTCACTCAAATAGAGTACACTAAGGGAGCCATTCTAAGCCAAAATTAAATGCTAAATGCATGAGAAGCATAGAACTGTTCCAACTCAACCTATGTGATGACATGTATGAGAGTATAGAGTATAGAGGAGTACTGTATTAATAGCCTATTCTTTGTTAGGTAAAAGCTTAGAAGTAAGTTAGTAGTATATCTAGAAAGTATGTTAAGAGAAAACTTAATAACTTTATCATGCATTCTTCTCAGAATTGGCGATTTCCCAATATTTTCGTAAGTCAAAAAAAAATCTAATAATAATAAAAAAACACGATTTTCAGACTTCGGTATCGTGCCCAGCGCTTGGAGATCGAACTCGTCCTATACCAAGTTAATTAAGTCGGAAATAATTTTTTTACGCTATTATTTTTTTAACTGAAGATATTAAAAAAAAACTTGTTATAATATTACAAAATTTCGGTTTTATTTGACCGATATAATAATCTAAAAATCTGAATTAGGATTAATATAGTAAAAAAATTAATTTTTTCTTTCAAGTATTGATGCGGAAATAAGGTTGATATTAAATAAAAAATACAGTAAACCCTTGCCGAACGCGGAGGTTAGGTCATTAACACATTGCGCGCGCGGCAAACTCGCAATCCGCAAAGTTAACTTTCTATGGAAAAAATGTGTTAGGTGTAGTTCAAATTAAAAAAGTATACCTGTATATAATTTAAACAAACCTAAATATTATTGTAATTAAAAGGGAAAATGAAAAATGTTAATTGAAAGGACCTTTATTACTGCTTAATAAGTAGGCACATGATACATTTTTTTTTAAGAAGCTGGTGATTTTTGCTTGGAATAATAATTGAAGCAACTCTAAAATTTTCGCGATAAGGAGCGCAGAGTTTTTTTAGTGCTTCTCATAAAATGATTCTTATGCTTGTTCTCTTACCAGCGATGAAACACATGTACCATTTTTCAACTTATCTAAAATTTCAATTTTCTGAGATAATATTTTTTTTTTAAGAAGCTGGTGATTTTTGCTTGGGGTAATAATTGAAGCAACTCTAAAATTTTCGCGATAAGGAGCGCAGAGTTTTTTAGTGCTTCTCATAAAATGAATCTTATGCTTGTTCTCTTACCAGCGATGAAACACATGTACCATTTTACAACTTATCTAAAATTTCAATTTTCTGAGATAATGTCAAAACTTTGCGATTTTTTTTTGCCGCTTTATATCATTCTTCCTCTTAGGCTGGATTCACACTGGTCTGAGACCACGTCTACGACTATGACTGACAACTTGCGAGAGAACATGCACATTGATCACGACCAGCTTCACGATTTTTCGAATCGACCAATAGCAACTGCGTAAACAACAGCCAATAAGAGCTGATGTAGCATTCAGGTTGTAACAGATGGCCAACCTGAATGCCTCCTTTCTATTGGCTATCGTAATGGCGTAGCCGCTGCGATCACGATAATATTCAGCAAGTTGAATATTGGAACTGGCCGCGCCCCCTTAGTAATCTCCCAGAGTGGAAAGGGGGCGTAAATATGCAAAAAAAAAAAAAAAATATAAACTATTACCCTCGTTTCACAACTTAGCGCAAACATCTTATTATAATGAAAATATGTACAAAACAACATATTTTAATATGAAATTCACACTTTCTTAATATACAGTCGCGCAAGAAAGTAAATCGCATCCTTACGCCGATCGGCTTAATGGTGACGTCATAGAATGAACTGTGACGACACTTTCTAACCTGACAAACTTAATCGAAATGAAAACAAAACGAACAAAATAAATTAAAGCTAATTAGTATATTAATATACATTTAAAACAATAGATAAATAATATGTAATAAATACGAAATCTAATCCTAATAAAAACATTTTCTTTAGTGATTGTTACAGAAACGTAATTGAGATAATTTGCATACCATTGTGGCGCATTTTATAATTTAATACTTTTACGAAACTATTACCGAATCAGACATAATATTTTTTTATTGAGATATATACTAAATTCAGATAATATATTTAAAATATTGCAAAAATAAAATATAATATATTTAAACTAACCAGCGAAGCTCCAGAATATTTCGCTCCGTATTTCCAATTGAGAGAACAGAATATTACAGATCCAATAGCATCTTACAAGTTCAGAAAACTAAGATGAAGTTCACTTGTTTCGTTTTTTCCCATCCCTCTCAATTCGACAACAATCAAAATAAATTCAATATACTACATATTAGAATTAAATAGTGTGTAAAATATTGTGATTTTAAATTTTTACCCGTTATATATATATTACTACTAAAATAAATGACTATATTAACATAAAATATGATTTAGTGTTACTCAAACATTTAAAACAATAAGTCAATTAGAAAGGTTCAATATCAAAATACTAGAAAGGATCGAATATTACTTTTAGAGAAACGTTAAAAAAATTTTTAGGTTTGGAAATAAGAATTTTGCTCCACAATTAAAAACATCATTTTAAGATTTAAATATAAGAATAATAACATAAGTACTTAATTTTTAAAGAGTTTGCAAAAATCTAAACGTTACAATGAATCCACTTATTTATGTATAATAATATATAAGAAATATTTTTGTTATAAAAAGCAGTTAAAAAATTCTGGTAGTTATATATTATAATAATTACCAAGTTCTTGTATTAACTAATTAATCTTACAGACGTAATTCTTAAACAATTTTGTAGCCATTGTGTCTATAAAGTTAGTTAATTATTAAAAGTTTATTATGAATGAAGGATAATTTTCATTACGCACCTCTATAACACTTAATAAATAAAAAATTATTTTAATTCAATACAGCAAATACAGATTCGATGCTATTAAACGGAAACAACCTATTAAAATACTGTTTTGTATGGAATTCATTTTTATTTTTAATATATTCACCATAAAATGTTAAAATAAATAAGGATTATCACTATTATTTAGGGAAATTGTCATGGAAATTTTTGAATAATTTCATTTCGTGTAATACAAAATTATCCAGAAGTAATAAAAATTATGATATCGAATAACAAATTATGTAAATTTGTTACTACGTCATCAGAACTTATCAGAATGACCGTATGCAAATAAGTATTGTCTGCGCAACTCGTAATCATTACTGTAATTTAAGATTCTGATATACATTATAAATTAATTTTTTTATATTTTCATATATACTAGTATAATATCAAAAAGATAACATATAAAATTGAAAAGAAGGAAGTTTATCACAATAGAGAAAATGAAGTGTGAACAGGCTCTTATTGTAGTGCATCACTAATATTATATTTATTATAGAAATTCCCTAATTATACAGACTTCAATTCATAAAATTTTACAATTTACATTTATTTATATTTATTAAATAGCTATGTTGACTTCAGAAATGTCGTATGACAACTCGCGGATAATTTGTTTTGTAACGTGCGTGATCGGTATTTATTGCTAATATGGTTTTCAATCACATAAATGATGTTTTCGTGCAAAAACAAAGTTTATTGACAGCCACATAATTCGAGTTGGTATATCATAGAAACTGAAATAGAACTACAGATGAGTAAAAGAAGTGTCAAATATAAAGATACGTCTAAGAGCAGAGAGGTTGCGTATATAGATGACCTTTAATAATGATATACAGTACAGTCAATAGGGTGAACTTTGGACCAGCGGGGGTAACTTTGGACCACCCTGTAAATATGCATTATTTCTTTGTTTGTACTTTTTACAAATTAGATATAGCCTCGCTAATTTTTTTATAACGTGCAAAACTTATATTACTACCGTCTGTTGATTAGTTTAAGTCCCAGAATACTTCACAAAACTCTCACCAGGTTGTGCAAGAACAGCTACTGAGAAACATGTTTCTAAAGTGTTTATTCAAATTGAATTGGCAGGTATATACGGCTTAAAAATGTACTAAATTACTGTATAGAGTTGATTCTTACTGTCTAAGTATTAGTAATCTTATGAAACTAATGTGCTTGACATTATAAATATATTGTTATAAAGAGA